>CABHPH010124056.1:0-16795 GCA_902168325.1 Peromyscus nudipes | reverse complement strand
CTGGGCCTTGCTCCTCGGCTCCGCCTCTCGGGGCTGGGGCCCGGGGGTCGCCCAGTAGCGGGCTCTGGAGCCGGGAGACCGGACGCTGTGGGACACAACACGGCGGAAGATGGATGCACCGTGTTCACCAGGCGCTTGCCAACCAGGAAATACCCATCACTTCATGGCCCGCTCCGGCCTTTTCCCACCCTTCTCTCCTCTGTCGGAACCGGATTTAAACGGTGGGGTGGGGGGACAGCTTCAGTGAACCGGAGGTGTGAACGGTTTACACGTAGACACGTCTTCACCCTGCACGCACTAGGTCCCAGGCCTTTCCTGTAACTTTGTCCGCGCTCCGCGAGTCCCCAGAGGACGTCGGGTCCCGGTGGTCGGCCTCTAACTGGGGCAGCTCTGACCCGAGGGGCCCGAGTCACCCAGCCCTCAGGCCACACACCCCCACTCACTTTTGCATTTGGTCTGAAGTTGATTGGCGGCTTATTTAATTGTATTTCCACATCAAAGCTTGGATTTAATGACTCTTGGAGTGACTTTCACCTAGAGCTGTAACGCTATGGTTTTCTGTTTTTTGTTTTTTTCAGAATGATAGACGCGGGAAGCAAGGAAAGTTAGATAAATCTAGAAGATTGCTTGGCGAATAATTGTTTTTATTGATAGAATTTTTGCCTGAGAAGTTGTGTATTTACTAAATTTGAAAGATATGGAGAATGTCCGGTTGTAGCTGATCGGTGGGGAAGTGAGGGCATTCTCATTTAAGGGGCCTTAAAAAAAACTTTAAGGTTTTGTTTGTAATTGACAAAACTTTGTTCTGTGGCCTGGATTAGCTGACATCTTATTTTAGCCAGAATCTAAAGTTTTTTCAGAGAAACACTGAACTGGTAACATTTTTTTTTTGTATAGTATACTGATTTGATTTCTTTTAAATACCCAGAAAGTATCGTTTTGTTCAGTAGTTTAAATAGTATTCGATAATTTTTTAGTACTTCAGTTCCTATGTAAAATCCTGAACTTTTAGTTCCGCCATATAGACATACAGATTTATATTCTACTTTTTAAATCTTGTATTTCATACCCCTATGAGGAGGGAGGCCGTAGTTTATAATTTAATAAATTGTAAGTGTACAAAAACTAGCATAATTCACAAATTTAATATATAAGTGGCATTTTCCATGATAAACATTTTAAAGTTTATTTTTATTTTATGTGACAGTTTTGCCTAAATAAAGGTATGTGCATCACGTATGTGCCGAGTATCTTAAAGGCCCGGAGAGGGTGTCAGAGCTGGAGTTACAGTGAATGCTGAGAACCAAACCTGGGAGCTCTGCAAGAGCAACAAGTGCTCTGAACTGCTAAATTCCATCAAATATTGCTAGGAATGTCATTTATTTACTTCATTCATTCATTCCCTGGGATTGAACCCAGGCCCTTGTGTGTTGTAGGTACATACTCCACCACTGAATGGAATGTTTCTTTTTTTGAGACAGGGTATATTTGTGTAGCCCTGGCTGTCCTGGAACTGGCTCTGTAGACCAGGCTGGCCTTGAATTCAGAGATCCACCTGCCTTTGCCTCCCAGTGCTGGGATTAAAGATGTGCACTACCACGTCTGGCTACACCTGGAATGTTTTAATTTTTATGCATATAAAATATTTGATAAAAGGAGATATCCCACCCCTCACCCTTCACCCGCGGTACTGGGGCTAAAAGACATGGCTTCACAAATACCAAGCAAGGCTGTATCTCTGATCTGCACTTTTGTCCCAAAAGGACTTAGTGTGAAGATGATATGGCACATGTGAGATGGTTTCTGGACAAAAATTGAGAATGAACATTAATTCATTGCATGTCTACATTGAACAGATCCTTTACTTTTCCTAAGTTTGTTGTAAATGTTTCTTGAAACATAGATCTTCACCTTGGCTGGATAATAGGGCTCTCTCTAATCAAGTGATTTTTTTTTTTTTTTTTTTTATTCCAAGAAGGCAGAAGTAGCTAGTGAAGAGAGAATTGATATTTTGGGAAGAGACAAATTGTCAAGGGAAGATTGCTGAGTGGGTGTTTAAAAAAACACTGTGGGATTGAATTATTAATTAAAGAACATCTTTCAGAAGCTAAAGCTTGCCCCTTAGACCATTTCCTTTTAAGACATCACAGATGTAATACTAATACAACTTGGAATAGTATGTGCTTGGTCCTGATGTAAGTGCTCTCTCTATATTAACTCACGGTAAGTGTGTGTATATTGCTTGTGTGCAAGGCCCCAGTTTGAAATCACAGAACCCCCAATAAATAACCTTGGGAGGCGGATGATGCACCCTTCTAATAGGTAAGGGAAGAGGACTAGAGAGGTGGTCATGTGTAGGAGGTTGTACCCAGTAGAGATAGAGGTGGGATTTGATGCCACACATTCTACAAGTAAATAAGTCTTGAAAACAAATTGTCTGTGTTTTTGTATATGGGTGTGGTGTGTGTACATGTGTGAGCATGCGTGTGGAGGTCAGAGGTTAGTATTAAGTGTATCCTCAGTTACTCTCCACCTTTTTTTTTTTTTTTTAAAGTAGTTATCTCACTGGTCCTCAAGCTCACTCAGTAGGCTGGACTGGCTAGTCAGCAAGCCCCAGGGACCCTCCTGTCTCTCCCTCCCAAGTGCTGGTATTGCAAGTGTTACCACCTCCTCTGGTTTCTTATGTGGGTGAAGGACTTTACCAACTGAGCCATCTTCCTAGGCCATGTTAATGTCTTTAGTCGACTCAGGTGATGGACTCTACAGCTCATTTTCTTTAAAACAGGACTGTAAAACACTCAATAGAACTTTTAGGTGCGTGAAGAAACGTTTGGACGAGCCTAGGTCCATGCTGTGTTGTTACTGAGAGGTTTGTACTAGAGTTAGAAGGAATAGGGCCAGCTCGTGGGCACAGTGGGCAGGTGGCATGAACAGTCATGCAGGACTTTACTCTTTGTTTCATTGCCCACTCATCACCATCTTGAAATTACTTTTGAACAAAGGGTCCTACCTATTTCTTTCTTAATGCTTTTTAAATACTTTTATTTGTAAAAAAATTGTTATTTATGCACATGTGTCTGTATCAGAGTGTGTTCATGTGTGCATTTGCCCTTGGAGGCCACAGGAGGGTGTTGTATCCCTTGCAACTGGAGTTCCAAACCGTGGTCCTCTGGAAGATAACTAGCACTCTTAACTGCTTGGCCATCTCTCTAGCCCTTTGCTGTTGATTTTTTGGGGGACGGAGTCTCAGTGTTGGCCAGGCTGGTCAGGAATTCTTGGCTGAGTTCAAGTGATTCTCCTGCTTTCTGAATAGCTGGGGCTACTAGCATTGCATCATTATTCCTGGTTAGATAGTTTTATTTTTGTAATGGGTCCCTGTAGCATGAGTCTTAAAAGTTCTTATTAATAAAATCAAACCTGAGCCGGGTATTGGGGTGAACACTGGAAGGTCAGAGAAATAGAACAAGCCACAGCCACCTCACCTCGCCGGATCCTCAACTGGTCTTGCTTCCTCAGACTGGAGACCTCTGAGTCCTCATCCAGAATGGGTCTCAGCTGAACTGCTGCTTCTTGAAAGCCTAAATGCTTAACCAGGCCAAATGTTTCTCCAGGCCAAATGCTTCTCCAGGCCAAATGCCTCTAGTTTCTGGTCCTCACGCTTTATATACCTTTCTGCTTTCTACCACCACTCCCTGGGATTAAAGGTGTGGCTTTCTGGGATTAAAGGTGTGTATCACCGTGCCTGGCCGTTTCCAATGTGGCCTTGAACTCACAGAGATCCAGAGGGATTTCTGTGTCTGGAATGCTAGGATTAAAGGCGTATGCTACCACTGCCTAACCTCTATGTTTAATATTGTGGCTGTCCTGTTCTCTGACCCCAGATAAGTTTATCAGCATACACAATATTTTGGAACACAATACCACCACAGGTCCCCCAAATTAGTATCTGGTTCTAAGAAGGAATGACTACTTCTTACAATCCCCAAAAGTCCTCCTTTCTTCCCCCTTTTCTGTATCTACTACTTAACTAGGATTTAGCTTGCCATTTGATCCATATAGTATTCTTTAGGGTTTTTGGTTTTTTTTTTTTTTTTAAGTTTTTACATTTACTTGTTTTTTTTCTGTGGTTTGGGCTGGTGAGAGTGCATGTGCCACAGTGGGCATGTGGAGGTCAGGGGACAGCTTGTGGGAGATGGTTCTTCTACCATATAGACTTGGAACTGACATTCAGGCTGTCAGGCTTAGCGGCAAGTACCTCTACCCACTGAGCCCCTTCTCCCCCCAGTATTCTTTATGGGCTGATTTATTCAAAGTTCTTCTGATATTCTTAGAAAAATAATGAGAAGAGAATGTGCTGTCAACTTCTGGAGAATGTGCTACTTTTAGTTTTTAAAAGTTGGACTGTAGATTATAGGACATACTGTTTGAAATTAAAACTAAAGAATACTTCCACTCATTGAACAGTCTCTTATTCCATGATTACAGGGTCATCAAAAGGTCTCTTTAAAGCCAGACATAGTGGTACACACCTTTAATCCTAGCACTGGGAGACAGGCAGGTAGCCAGGACTACATAATGAGGACCTCCCCCCTCCCCCCGCCCTGCCCCCCCTTTTGTTAAAGGTCTTTAAGTGACTGACGGGAGTAAGGATCGCTCAGTGGGTGAAAAGCACTTGGGATTTTTATGGGTTCTGTTTCTCAACATGATCACAAAGTTGTGTCTTGTCATTTGTGTTCCTCCCCTTCACACCTGCTACATATATACTGTGGTACTGTGCTTAGTCCTGGGAGTACTTAGCTAGTGTCTGTTGAGTGACTTGAGTGAGTAGGTAAACCTTAGGGACAAAGATACTCAGTGCTGGAAGCATGAAGCTTGCTTAAAGCACAGTGAACAAAACCAGACCATTCCTCATGTAAGGTCATAATCTTAGGCATACATCTTTAGGTTCCCTCTTGGGACCCCATTTCATTGTACTCCTTTGTAATTGTAGTTTCAGGACTTCTGATATGGGGAGGACCCCACTTGTGTCTAGGATGGTTTACTTTCCCTCTACCAGAAACATTTTATATTGTACCACTGATTTGGAAAAAGGTTTTAAGAAAGACTTATTTTTATTTTCTGTGTATGGATGTTTGGCTTGTCTAAAGGTACCATGTGCATGCAGTGCCCATGAAGACCAGAAGAGGGCCTTAGATTCCCCCTAGAACAGGAGCTACAGCTGGTTGTGAGCTGCCATATGGGTGCTGAGAACTGAATCTGAAGCCTCTCCAAGAGCAGCAAGTGCTCCTAACTACTGAATCAGCTCTCTGGCCCTTGAAGTAGGATTTGTTTGCTTGGCAAAGCAGCCTTTGTCTTAGTCTCTGTTAGAAGTATAGGAACGTTAGAAACGGATTTGAAGGTTTATCTTGAGAATATGGCATGTCCTATAAGTGAGTTTGTGAATGTGCTGGTGCAGATTTGGCTTGTAGGAAATGCCGTACTTGAGCCTGTTTTGGGTTGTACTTAATGGCAGACTGAAAGTTTAGGTACAAAGCTATTTTAAGAAAGAATGGTTATCTCAACCTATGAATCAAAACTGCACTTCCAATTTATTTCTATTAACATCCTTATGTGTGGTTTTAAATAATTGAAAGGCTTTTGAAACTAATTTCTGAAATACTTGCAGAAACGGATTTTGGTTTCTCTGGTAAAAGCACTTTGAAGTCAACATGTTCCTTTCCTGTAAAATGAAAGGTAGCATTGGAGGCCTTATCGTGAGCTCCTGATCTTTAGTGGGCAGCACAATTTCTGATTTCCTTATTCTGGTTTTAGAAAGAGGTCAGCAACAGTTTTTTTCAGTGTTCCTCTTGAGGGAAAAATTGATGACCTCTGTCAGGGAATAAAGTTTTGGGGTCCTCACCTCAAACATAAACAGAATGAATGGGACCCAACACGATACTTGAGAAGAAGGTCTTGACTTTAGAGATCAGAGTGCAAGTAGTATCTGAAGTGTTTTCCTTTAGGGCAGATTCAAGTCTCAAGGGGAAAGGTTGGCACTGAGGGCTGCACACTTTTGTTGCTCTGTACAGCTATGCTTTTTTTTAAAATTCATTTTTTCTTTTTGGTTAATAAAACCATCTAGAAGTCAACAAAAGTATAGTGCTAAGCTGTAAACTTGGTACTAATAATTATATAAGCTTGAACAATTTATTTATGAGACAAGGTCTTGCTGGGTAACCAAGGCTGACCTAGAATTTGCTATGGAGCCTGATGTGGCATCAGACTTCCTTTGCCTCTACCTCATCCTTCCAAAGGCTGGGATTTACTGGTGTATTCTACCATTTCTGGCCTTTTAACATCGCTCCTGTTTTTGTTTTGAATCTGTAAAACAGGCATAATATGGCCTATCTTGCAGAGTTTTGAGAAGAGATCATGTTGACACAAAGACTTTAGGACTATGCCTAGCTGCTGGTATGTGGTTATAAAATGGCAGCTAGTGTGGTGCTGTCACTGAAGCTGATAAGGTCATGCTGTGCTGGGGTGGTCGGTTAAGACCATACCTGAGGAATTGAGAGAGGAGTGGTCAGCACTTCTGAAGGGCAAGTGGAATTTGACTACCTGGAGAAAAGATGGGCATGGTGGACTGCAGGGAGAGACAGAAGAGAAAAGATGGAGTACAAAAGGAGAGGAGGGCAGGGCTAAAGCCTTTCCGCTGGAGGGGACAGTGCGGAAGTAGTGTTCCAGGGAGAGTCTTCTGAAGGCTGGGGAGTGACAGGTGAAGAGTGCAGGAAGCTGCATTCTCCTTTCTTCCGGCCGCTTCCCCAGTGGCTTCATGGGAGGATTACTGTCATGCTAGGGACCTCTGCTCTGCTTCTGGGACAGTCCTTCCCCCCAGATACGTTTTTCAGGTCAGCTTTAAATCCTGTTTCTAAGTGCCGTTGCCCAGTGCAGTTTTTCTAAGCAAAGTATTTTAAGTGTTTGCTAGGACTTGTTGGGATGTTTTGGGAGGGAATTAGACCCACCTTTACTGCAGCTAGTTTCTAAGAGGTAGATTAGTGAAGGAAAAGCCTTCTTCCTGATCTCAGGAGCTCAGAGAATTTGTCTGCAGCTTGAGGGGAGAAAAAGCTTTCCCATCTCCTTACACAGTTCTTTGAAATCTTCCTTTTGGTTCTTTGAGCTTCAAGATATCTTTAAACATGTTTTTTCTCTTAAGATAAAACTCTGGTTTTTCTTGAGACAGGGTCTCATTATGTAGCCTAGACTGCCTTCAAACTCATAATCCTCCTGCTACGACTTCCTGAGCTCAGTGAGAGTGAATTCTTGACCTTGCTCAGGAGCTCTTATTTTCAGAGTCGAATAAAGTCTAGGATGAAGTAATAAGCATTTTAAGTTCGTTGTGTGTGAGTGCATAAAGGAGCCCTGTAAAAGGAGTGAGGCATTGGTTGTGCCTTAGTGCTCATGGCAACTCCAGTGTGCTCCTGGTCACTGCTTGAGCACTGTTCCCCGAGTCGGAGACTGCAGAATGGGACACGTTGTTGTTAGAGTTCTTACAGTTCACCTGCAACTTTATGTTTCTGGCCGCTACCTTAGTCCTAGAGAACATCTTAGACCAGAGAATGTGCACCTTATGTTGTAGTTCTTGGCTCATGTAGCACAACTCTACCAGCCTGTCAAAGCTTCACAGATGTTCCAGATGACTAACTTTATTTCAGAATGTGGATTTAATCTACATGGTAACCCTTGAACTGTATCAGTGTATATAAAATAAATGAATGGCTTACTTTAAAGAAATAATTACGTTCAGATTTTTTTAAAATTTCTATTGTATTATATGTTGTGAGGTTTATCTCAAAGGTATTTTCTTGTACAGACTTGGCAGGGTTCATGGCCAGGTTCTCATTAGTGGGCACTTCTATCTGATATTCCATTCTCAAGCGTTGCTTCCTCTCCTTTCTTTTATCTCTGATGTATACTGTAAGTCAGTGCATACTTGAGACTAAGTCTCCAGTGAATTTAACATGTCACCGTTTCTTCAGTGTTTACCAGTGGTATTAAATACTTTCGTATATTGTAACATTTCGACTTGGTGAGTAGGTTTTAATTCTTGGAACTCTGATCAGAGAGAAGTGGTTGTTGTAGATCTCAGTTTGGAGAATTCTGAGGATGTGTAAGTAGCAAAAGTACTTTGATTAGTGCTCTGTGGTTGTGCATTATGGGAGAACAATGACCTACATACAGACTTGTCAATCGTGCCCCCGAATAAAAGGAATAGTTATGGATGGAGGTCTGTGGAGTACATCTGTACTCAGACCCTTGATTCTTTACTTCACAAGTGGAGATTAGCTGTAGTAGTTTTCTGAACTTACTTGAAGCAGCATATAGTTTTCTGTGTTACTATTCACTCTGACTTTTCTCTGCTAAAGTGGAATTAATTGTTCCTTTATTGTTGTTACAATAGCTCTCTGTAATCATAACCTTTCCACCATTGTTAATCATTTACTTATATGGTTCTGTGTGGATTGGGAACTTGAAGGGAAGAAAAGTAGTCTTTATTTTTGAGACATGATCTGACTATGTAACTCTGGCTGGTCTGGAATGCACTGCATAGACCAGGCTGGCCTTGAACTCAGAACCTCCTGTCTCTGCCTCCCAAATGCTGGGATTAATGTGTCACCATGCCTGGCATATGCCACTCTGCCAGGCAAGAAGGATCTTTTTATTGTCCTTATGTCTTAATATCTAACTTAGGGCTTGCTATGTGCTGCCTGTGTATATGAACAGTAAGATAGTTTTTGTTTCTTTGGTGACCTGAATGATGTCTTGTATGAAAATCAGGCATTTAGTATGTTTTAGGGCGGTGGTGTTATGAGCAGAAAAGGAAGAAGCCAATTTTGGGGGTAAGAGTAGATAAGCTAGTGGTTTGAGGTTCTTTAGAAGACAAAGACCCTTGGGTTTGAATCTCCATGTCTAGAGAATTGTAGTATCATTAGGAAAACAGAGTTGAAACTGGTAGATTTGAGTAGGGTGAATTTGATTGTTAACATGATAGATTTTGGGCTTTAATCTCAGCACTTGGGAGGCAGAGCCAGGCGGATCTCTTGTGAGTTCGAGGCCAGCTTGTTCTACAGAGCTAGTTCCAGGACACTCAGGGCTACCCAGAGAAGCCATGTCTCAAAAAACCAAAACAGAAAAAAATGATAGGTTTTTGTTGAAAGTGTTTATTGATCAATTTTCTGTGGGAGAACTAGAACTAGAAATTCCTGTAGTTGCTAGTTGGATAGCTTCCTGTTACATGATTTTTTCCCTTTAAGAGATCAATAGGGTGGGGAACACATTCTGTTGAAAACTGGATCCTCAGTGACCAACACAATTATTGGCACATGCTAGGCACTTCATAAATATTATTCCATTGGATCAACTTTTAATACTGTTAGTTAACTTTAAAGTACCTGAGCATTTACTGATCTTGTAGATGACCAGAGTTTGGTTCCTAGCACCCATATAGGGCAGCTCACAACTCCTTGTACCTCCAGTTCTGGGTAGATCTGATGCCTCTGGTCTCCAAGGGCACACATACATACATACATACATACACACACACACACACACACACACACAAAATTTAAAAATAAATATTTTAAAAAAGAAATCTGATAGTGTCTAGTTAATATTGCTATGAATTTAAATTCATAGAGATTTTAAGAAATCTTTGGCAGATCCTACTACTGGGCCATAAAAAGTTGAAGTTGGCTGTCCTGGGCCTATATGTGGCGACATGTAATATTCACTGATAGTTAGAGGTATAATTATTCAAAGAAATATACATGCAAGGTGATTCTTTCTTGACAGGTGGGATTGACTTTGAATGTTCCCGTTTCACAGTGTTGCTTTTCTCTTTTTAGTTATTTGTTTCTGGTCTAGTACTTTGACGAGTATCTGTGAGACAGACTGAGAGAAGGAAGGTTGTATTTATTTGTGCTGACATTAGTTTGTGGGGGGAGGGAATCTAATGATTAACGTGAGGGTTTGATAAGCTGTTGAGTTTGTTTCCTCCTTCCTTGTGCAGGTTTCCCTGTCAAATTTTGTTGGTTTGGGGCTTACTATTATCTACTCTTATGAGCTGTTGGACTTTTTAAAAATATTGTCTTTTGTAAAACAAAGTTTGGAGAAAATGGATCTTGAGACCACAGTCAGGACAAAATTTTAAGAGTCACAAAGCTTGATTTTGAAAGTGTGGGCATTGGTACTCAGATTAAGTTTCTACTGTTTCACCTTTTTAGCATGAATGTAGACAATACATTAATTGAATTAGACATTTTAAAAGCACATGTCTTGTTTTTCTTGTTACAGTATCAAGATAAAGAAGAAGTTGTTTTATGGATGAATACTGTTGGACCCTACCACAATCGCCAAGAAACATATAAATACTTCTCACTTCCATTCTGCGTAGGGTCAAAAAAAAGTATCAGTCATTACCATGAAACTTTGGGAGAAGCACTTCAAGGAGTTGAATTAGAATTTAGTGGCCTGGATATTAAATTTAAAGGTAGGTCAACATTAATAGTCTTTGCTGACATTGGAGCCAGGTAATTTCATTGTATGAGGTTGTACATTATAGGATGTTTAGCCAAGTAAATTGTTAACAGAATGTTTCTCTAACATAGTTCTTTCTGAAAAGTATTTTTCTGGTAAGTCTTCAGTTATTAGATACATATATGGCCAGGGAAGGCCTCATAAAATTCATAGTAAAGTAATTTTTGGAGTGTGGGTCTCCAAAGGGATACGCGGTTCCTGAGAAGTTTGTGTAAAACCACAGATTTAACTTGTACAATATACTCAGAGTGTGATTCACCCTCTTAGCACCTCTAGAATATTTAAGATTTAGGTCAGACACTGTTAAACTGGAGGGGAAGCCTATTGGAGCCATCTGTGAGACGGTGTATTTAATCTTAGTGTGTTCTCCTGTGAGTTTGAGTATTCGTGCACAGGTACTGGGTCCCTGCACAGGCACTGGTTCCCTGCACAGGCACTGGTTCCCTGCACAGACACTGGTTCCCTGCACAGGCACTGGGTCCCTGCACAGGCACTGGTTCCCTGCACAGGCACTGGTTCCCTGCACAGACACTGGTTCCCTGCACAGGCACTGGTTCCCTGCACAGACACTGATTCCCTGCACAGGCACTGGTTCCCTGCACAGACACTGGTTCCCTGCATAGGCATAGGTAGTACTATGGCTAAAGCATTTCTAGGAAGTTGGAGTTCTGCAGAATCTTTAATCAAGGGTCTTGATTTTTAATAGAACATGGGCATTGTTCTCGGGAGCTTTGTTTTTAGCTTCATTTCTTTTGCTGTATCAACTAGTAAAATTATTTGCTCCAGTTTTGACTTCATTGAGTCCATGGGTGTATACTATGAATAGGAACTGCCTTCTGATATTTTTAGAGCATTGGGAGTAGGCTATGAAATAAGATATGAAGGAAATGTTACTTTGATTTGTTAAATTATGTTATTTATCAGATTTTTTTTGTTACTGTTTTGAAAATGGGTGCACATTTTATACCTCCCCCATAATGTCCCTTGGGACTTAATTATAAAATTGAATTGTAAATTTAAACCACAGTGGTGTGGCCTATAATTTTATGAGGGTTAGAAACATACCCTGAGGCATATGTTTTAATTTAATAAGATAATTGAAATATTTAATCACAAATATGAAGAAACTAAACTAGAACATGTGATCTTTGAGAATCTCAATATTATATTTATCCACCTAGTGTCTCCTTTTCCATATTCAGGAGACATGTCTCATTTAATAGAGAGGAGCCAGCGAGAGAGAGTAAACCCACAAATCCTGCTTTGGTGCAGTGATTTCATCAGATTTGAAGCCCTTATGCCTTACTTAGCTGAAGAAATATTTCTTCAGCAGTCTTTAACCTTCCTTTCTTCTTCTTCCTTGAGTCTGAGATGGAGATAAATAGTTAGAGGCTGTTTTCATGGGCTTGAAAGTGAGATTTGTTTTCTTTTCAGATTAAGCTAAACACTTGAGGGATAAAAGAACTACCAGTTGTTATTTCCCCAAAAGGTAGCAGTTCTTGGGGCCTAGCCAGCTAGCTCTGTGCCTTAGCTGAATACTGCCAAAACAGCTGCTAACTTGGTTAGTAGTCCAGATGAAGTAGCCAGTGGGAATTGATTTCTGTTTCCCACTACTGTAGGCTTTTGTTTCTTTGGTTCATGGATAGAGATGATCATGCTTTGGAAGTGTTCCTGATTGTTACTCATATTTTTATAAACTTTGAAAGGTAGAATGCACTTTTGGAGACCCAGATATGGGCAATTTATTCATGGCATATCATATATACTGATAATGCTGTAGAAGCCAGACCAGTACTGTCTCAATGTGAACCATTTATCTATCTATTTGTTTGTTTGTTTATTATTTTGAGGTGTGTTAAGATAGGGACTCATGAAACTCAGGCTGGCCTCAAATTTGCTATGTAGCTGAAGCAGGTCTTGAGCTTCTTACTCTCTTGTCTGACCCGTCCAACAGGTCCAGTTATTCGTGGGTCTCAAGCCGAGAATCACCTGATAGGAATCATGGGGAGAGAAAGGAAGGAAGCCTTGCATATAATGATTGACAAGAGTCAGTCTGAGTCGTGTCAAGGCTTCGTTTATTGATTGGGGTTCGAGGTTTATATACAGTGTTTTAGGCTGGGAGGGGCAGAGAAAGGAGAGTGGAAAATTTTCAGGAGAAGTTAGTCAGAGTGGTCGGGGGGAGGTGAAGTCTCTTTGGTTCCCAGGCTCTGCAGCTGACTAATTACTGTTCAAGGCTATATCTAAAAAACATACTTTCTAGTTAGGCCAAGGTCGTCCTATGACGTGCAGTTTGGCCAAAGGCGTCTGATATTGCCAGACTCCAAACTCATAACAATCTTGAGTCAAGCCATCCTGGGTCAGTCTCTAACACTTGTCTGCACCTCCTGAGTGCTGGGATTACACACATGTACCAGCTACTATTTGTTCTTAAGTCTTTCATATCAAGCATTTGACTTTTAATGCTTCTTCTGAAGGTATATTCATATGAAGTAAAATTTTGAAAACAACACACATACACTGCACACACATGCATATAAACACACACACACATAAACATATACATATGTACAGAAACAGGTTTTTTTTTTTTTGTTTGTTTGTTTTTTTTAACCTAGCAGATTCTGTCAGGCTAATTGGATTGGTACCATTTTGTTGCATTGAAGGTCACTAGAGAGATTATGCTAAGGAACTAACCATAGTCTTGGTCTGAAGACAGACCGTTTTAAGATGCCTCTCACTTCAGATTTTATGCACAGCTTTCTTTCTTTTCTTTTCTTTTTTTATATGCTAGTGCTAGACAAAAATGCTAATTGAGACCATTTAGAGAAAGTGCATTAAATATAAGCATAGGTCTATATTAGGATCATTGAGCCAGGCCTGATTTCATTGCTTTCTGATTATGGGTACTATCTCTTAGAACACTGCTGTTATGGAGTAGAAAGAACTTGTGTTTTAGAATCAGACACGGTACAGCTCAGCTCTGCTTGTGCCTACTTGTGTGGTTGTAGGCAGATAATTCAATGTCTTTGATCTTTTGTAGTTCTTGTCTGGGAAGCATGGGGGATAATATATCTGGTAGAATCATTGTTAGGTTTAAGTGAGATAATGTACTTTTTTTTTTTTTTTGGTTTTTCGAAACAGGGTTTCTCTGTGTAGCTTTGCGCCTTTCCTGGAACTCGCTTTGGAGACCAGGCTGGCCTTGAACTCACAGAGATCCGCCTGCCTCTGCCTCCCGAGTGCTGGGATTCAAGGCGTGCGCCACCACCACCCGGCGAGATAATGTACTTTTAAAAGTACCTGGTATATAGTTTATGTTGAGAAATGGTGAGTGCTGTGCCTACTAATATACATAGTATGGATCTGAATTCTACTTGTTTATATATTAGCAGTTCTGATTATTAGTTTACTGATCGAGAATTTTGTATGTTCCCAAACTACTGTACTCTCCTGCTGGTTCCATTAGGCTAGTGCATTCTTGCACACCCTAGCTGCTAAGACTGAGTAAGCTCTTAATAAATTGTCTAGCACCTGGACAATGTGTACTTGTATGACAGTTGGTTCTTTTGATTATTAAATGATCTGATATCGTAATTCTTAGGTTTGTTTTGTTGTTTGTTCTCTGTCTCTCTCTCCCTCTCTCCTCTCCTCTCTCTCTCTCTCTTCTGGGCAGCTCTCTTGTTCTGTTTTCCCCTGTGTTATGTCACTGGTCATATTCTCTGTTTTTCCTTTTCCAAAAATGTATTAAGCTCTTCTTTTCATTTGTGATGGTTTGGATGAGAACATCCCCACAGATCAGATATTGTTGGTGGTGCTGTTTGGGTGGGTTTAGGAGGTATGTATGGCCTTACTGGAGAAAGTATGTCACTGGGGATGGGCTTTGAGGTTTCAAAGCCATTTCAGTTCGCTCTCTCTTTGGTGCTTGTGGTTGGGTATGTGAGCCCTCAGCTTCTGTTCCAGCTGCCATGCTTACCCTGCTGTGATGGACCCTTGATCTCTGAACTGTAAGCCCAACAAACTCTTCCTTCCTGTTGCCTCGGACATGGTGTTTTGTCACAGCAATTGAAAAGTGTTGTCACTGCTTTCTGCTTTTTGTCCCGATGGACTCACATCCTTTTATTACGGACATTTGAGGGGTTTTAGGCAGGAGAAGAAAACCACCTGTGCTTAAACGTGCCTTGATATCTGGAGGTATGAGAGCTTGCTGCTAGATTTTTCTTCCTGTTGGTTTCAATCCATCTGTGTTTTAACCAGACCAAACAATTAGAATCTGAAATTTGTCAGGTCTTTGATTCTTTACTGCCTTGTGCTAATTGTAATACAGTTTTAGTACATAACATTTAGAATCTACAGAAGAATATAAAAATAGAAATTTCTATTCATCTAAATTGTTTAAAAATATATAAAATTAAATGGGGCGTGTTTGTAAGCTCCTGTAATTGTAACACTTGTGAGACTGAGATGGAAGGATTGAGAAGTCCCAGTCAGCCTGGGGTCCGTGGTGAGATCCTGTCACGGAAAGTGACAATTGGATTCCTGTTGCCTGTATTATTTTTTAAAGCTCATCCCTTATATAGCGCTTATTTAATATGTCAGTATTGAGTATTTCCTACTCAGTAAGTGATATGTAATTATTTTATATTCCTTTTTTTCTCATAACATTCTGTGAGTTTATTCTTACTCTTCAAATGTGGCTGCATATTACTCTGTAATTAGGAGATGCAGTCTCCCGACTCTAGTCGCAAGATGATCTGCTCCCTCCCTTGCTCTTTTTCTTTCTTCTTAGATTTGTCAGTTCTTGGATAAGGTATTGTAATGCACCTATAAATCTTTTACAAGCCTAAGTTCTTAGAAGTAGAAGTACTAAATCAAAGGTTTTAGACACACATACACACAGAGTTTAAAGGCAATGAACTTTTTAAGGCAGTTTCTTTTCCCTTCTTCCCTCCCTTTCTTTCTTTTCTTTTCTTTTCTTTTCTTTTCTTTTCTTTCTTTTTTTTTTTAAGTATAGGGATTGAGTTGAAGAGAGGACCTTGTGAACGTTAAGCAAAGCAAATTCTAGCCCCTCCCCCTCTTTTTAACTTTTTATTTTGAGACACAGCCTTGCTAAGTTAGATGGCCTAGCTTTGAGCTTCCTCTGTAGCTCTGGTTGACTTTGAGTTTGCAATCCTTCTGTATTAGCTTCCAAGTAGCTAGGATTACAGGGTTGTACCACTAAGCCCAGTGGCAGTTCATGATCCCTATTACCAAACAGCCATCTACAAATTGCGTGGTTTATGCTGCCAGTCAGGTTGCTCAGTTAATCTGTACTTCTTACATAGTTTTTAAATTAACTGTGCATATACCAGTATTTCCATTCCATCTTTTTTTTTTTAATCTATTTGGCAGTTATTGAGTATGTAATTGCATTCCAGACTCTGCTGGGCTATGAATGTAGAGAGTTTAACCAAACCTCTGGCTTCAGGGATCCATCCGTGGGCACTCCGAAATTGTGCACTTAATTTTGTGTGAATGTACACTGGCAGGGGGTTTGTGGCAGGGGAAGTAATACTTTCATGATGTTCTCCAGAGTGTGCGGGCAAAAGTACTTGGGGACCCTGTGAATGCACTCACACTCCAGCCTTAAAAGGAGCCAGCACAGTTGTTTTCGGTTTCACCGTTGGGGGACTGTGAGGGCCACAGAGGTTAAACCATTTGTTTTTTTGTTCAGGTAGCTAGTGAGTAATGGTGCTCAAACCAGAGCTCAATACTTTACCCCTGTCTCTTCGTGCATATATGGTGATTTCATGAGAACTTTGCTAAGTGCTATTGAATTTGAGGTAAGAGTCTACTTTTCCGTTTTAGTAATGCCATCAAAAGAGAAAGTGGAAGGATGGTGGCGTGGTGCATTCGCAGAGAACTCAGTATTTGCAGAGTTTTTCTGGACTTTCATTGGGCACACAGTGGCACTTAGGTCTGGGATCTGAACTTAGTGTGGTGATCTGTTTGAAAAGTATCAACATTTGCTAATTTATGGCTTTTTTTTTTATCTCCTCAAGATTTTTACATTGCTAAAATCTCAGTTGCATCTTTTTCAGAATTTGTAGGTTTGTGTTTTAGGTGAGGGAGGTGTGCTCTGTTGTCATTTTCAACCAGTGATTTAAGGTGAGAGATCTTTAGTTATGAAGAATGTGGACAGTGACTTGGCCTCTTTGTACACATAGTCTTCAAAGCAGTCCCCCCCCCC
>CABHPH010124055.1:44340-69770 GCA_902168325.1 Peromyscus nudipes | reverse complement strand
TCTTCTTCTTCTTCTTCTTCTTCTTCTTCTTCTTCTTCTTCTTCTTCCTCTTCTCTCTCTCTCTCTCTCTCTCTCTCTCTCTCTCTCTCTCTCTCTCAGGTCTTACTTTCTTATCTTCTTCATATCCTGGCCACTCTTCATTTTCTAAGTGTGTGTGTGTGTGTGTCTGTCTGTCTGTCTGTGCACGCACACGTGCGCCCATATGATCTAAGTGCAGTGCCTACAGAGGCCAGAAGAGGGGATCTGATCCTCAGGAGCTGTTGCTACAGGCTGTGGTGAGCTGTCTGTCATGGGTGCTGGGAACCCACCGTACGTCCTCTCCAAGAGAGAATGCTCTCTGAATCACTAGGCCATTTCTCCAGTGCCAGTGACCAGTCTTGAACTATTATATCCAGCTGCTCTTTCCATTAGGATGATTGCCAGGACTCTGGATACCTATTTCCATTGAAACAGAATATAGGAGCAAAGTGCAGCCAGGGCACTTGCCTTGAGCTCCTAAAGAGCTTCAGAAACGAAGTGCAAGGGGCAGTTTGGATCACGCATTTTCCAAGCATCTCCTGCTAACTCTACCTGAGCAGAACCCGCAGGTGCTTTGCAGATGTGGCATTGAAGACTTTCACTGGGCAGATTCAGGCCTGTGTGCAGCTCCTACTGGTAGGTCCTCCGTCTTCCTGCTCTGCTGTTATTTCAGCTGCCAAGCAGCTGCACCAAGGGAGGCCTCCATCCTGCTTCTTGAGCAGTCAAGAGGCTTCTCTGTGTGGTGCCGGCTGACCTGTGAGGGACCTGCGGATCTCCAGTTATGAAGCTGCTGGCCTTGGTCCTGTGCTTTCCCAGCCATTAAGCCCCTAGTTCTCCTCACTGTCCTCAATTTTTATACTATGTCTTTCTGTGCCATGCCATTCCAGCCTGCACTACTGTGAACACTCAAGGAAAGATCATCCCAGAGTTTTATTGGTCCTGATGTTGCAGTATCAGGGATGGCAGCACCAGAGACTGTCTCCAAGGGGGCCGGCTTCCTGATGAGCCTGAACAGCCTGCTTATATCACCTGAAGGGCAGCTTGGACCTATCATAGTGTTGTATTTGACAAAACACAGCCATTTGTTTTGGACCAATCAGGGTCATAAAGGCTTGTGTTTGGGGCCAGCTATAATGGCATCTCCACTAGGGGGCGTGCTCCCCCTCTGGCCAGGGTGCAGTGGTTCATCCAGGTTTGTAAGCTTTTGTTTCTGACAGCGGGCTATGTGCATTCAAGAGCCAGGACCATCAGCAGCCATCCTTTGCATACGTGTTTAAGACATACATACATACGTGGCTGTCCCGCCAGTCTGTGGGAACCACGGGTCTTTTGCTCAGGATAGCTCAGTAGCAAGTGAGGGTTCACTTGCTGACAGGAAGTCTTGATTGTCCCACACCCAATGGCTTTGCTAATTTACAAGAAAATGAACACCAGAAGGAGTGAGTACCATATAAAGTAAGAGAATGTATCATTAACAATACCAGCAATCTTAACAGATTTTAATAATGCCTACCACCTGCTCAGTGGCCAGGGTGAGGAGTATCTCAAGGAGTGATGAGGTAAGGGTTACATTGAAGTCATTTATAACAACACATCCCCAGCATGATCTGCAGGTTATTCACAAGCTGGGCAGAATTCATTCTAATCCAGTCAGTTTTCCTCAAGAAAACAGTACAGATATGCCAGCATATGGTTAAAAAAAAAAAAGTGTGCTAAGAATCCAAGCCTCTGTTATAATGATGAGTACAAGCTCCAGCATCAAAATAAAAGCACCAGCAAGGTGGTGGTGACACACGCCTTTGATCCCAGCAGAGAAAGGCGAAGCCAGCCTGGTCCACAGAGTGAGTTAGTTCCGGGACAGCCAGGGCTACACAGGGAAACCCTGTCTCAAAAATAATAAAAAATAAAAATTAAAAAAATGAATAAATGAAACTAAAAGGACCAGAGGAGGTGTGACAAAACCATATGCCTCGTGCCGCACAGCCACATTGGAGGCAGACAGGCTCATTTGCTGCTGTGGGAGAGACACTGAAACCAGGCCACTTGTTCTGTGCCCCACATGCGTGTGCTGCTCCTTCCCGCTTCCAACTCAGCTCCACAGGGCGTTATCAAGAGTGACTTAACGCAAGCGCTGCTACTCCTCAATTTACCCTAGAAGCACGCTCAAGCAAGAGACAGGATCCATTATTTATATGTGTGTAACCAACACACACACACATACACACACACCTGTGTGGTAAGAAACAGTGATGGATCAGAATAAGTGTTTTTTGTGTGCGTGCATGTGTGTGTGCATGTGTTTGTGTATATATGTGTGCATTACTATGTGTGTGTATGTGTGGGGGTGTACACATGCAAGCAAAGGTTGACATTCCTCAGTTTTAAGACCGTATTTCTCACTGAGCCTGGAGCTCACTGGCTTAGTGATATGGGCCAGCCTGTCCATTTCCACCCTGCCCCATCAGTACAGAGTTACAGGCATGCACCAAACCCCACCTTGCCTTTGTGTGGTTGCTAGAGATCTGAACTCGGGCCCCCATACTTACCCAGCAAGCACTTTATTAACTGAGCCATCCTCCCAGTCCCAGTGCAGAATGAGTCTTAATAAGCAAATATATAACCGCTGATATGGAGTTTTTGTCTTGGTTTTTTAATAGCAAAGTGACCGAGAATGCAATTGACCAATTAGTGGCCAAGGAATGAGTCTGAGACTAACTTTTGCCATGATGAAACAAAATTACTGCCAATGAAACCCTGCTTTCCCACCACAGGCCTCCTACACACATTCAGAGAGGGCCTCATCGTTCATCTGAATGGCCAATGTCGGGCAGAAGCTCCCTGTAACAGGCACTTTTAATTCCTCTGCTCCTTCCCTATGAGATACAAGCAGTGTTTGTCTTAGCATAAGTATGTCGTCTGAAGAACTTCTCTTTCCAATGCAGCTGTGTGCATTAGAATAACATTTACAGCAATAGGAGCCACCTGAGAGCTGGTGACTCCATAAACTGCATTGGAAACTGGGTATGGGGATGCACTGGTGCAATCTCAGCACTCTAGAGGCTGAGGCCCCAATGTCCCGGGCTACACAGGGAGATTGACCATGTCACATACACAAGAAAGGACTGGGTAGGTTCGGTGGTAGAGGGGTTGTTTGGAAGTACAAGGCCCTGTGACCTGTCCCTAGAACCACACTGAAAAATCTATAATGGGCCTCAAAACTTCCAATCACTTAGTCTCTCACAACACAACACTGCGCCTGTGTTTATGGTGATGCTGACATAAGCAAGCGTACCACACCAACAGTTAAGCACAGCACTTACTGGACAGTCATCATATGCTGTGGGATGTCTTTCTGTACACTGCGAATATGTGATGCTCTGATGGGTTGATAAATAAAACGTTGATTGACCAGTAGCCAGACAGGAAGTATAGGTGGGGCAAGCAGACAAGGAGAATTCTGGGAAAAGGAAGGGCTGAATCAGGAGTCACCAGCCAGACACAGAGGAAGCCAGATGACAAGGCAGAACTGAAAAAAGGTACCAAGCCATGTGGCTAAACATAAATAAGAATTATGGGTTCATTTAAGTGTATGAGCTAGTCAGTAATAAGCCTGAGCTAATAGCCATACCGTTTATAAGTAATATAAGCCTCTGGGTGTTTACTTGGGTCTGAGCAGCTGCAGGACTGGGCGGGACACAGGAAAACTTCAGCTACAATCATAATGACCGCTGCCCATTCACATCTTCATAATTCCATCCACTACACTTTTTACAACCATTTACCTTAGAGTGCTAAGCCTCTGCTTCTTAAACATAAGCCTCGCTAGGAAAGAGTGCACCACGGTTACATCAGCAACAGCCTCACACAGCCTCTTGTTTACTGTGTGTCTCTTGACTGTGACAACAGGCCTGTGGAGTGGCTGACACGTCCTGTGAAAGCCTGTATAAGCATTAGCCATGCTGTGCCCCAGGATGAAGCAGCCTGCGGTACCCTTCCCAGAATGCCGCCCTGTGGTTAAATGGCCATAACTGTGTTTGTCATAAAGTAAAAATTACTTAAATTGCTACCAAATGAGCTTGCTTTGTATATCAAAGCCCAGTATTTCGCATGTTTAAACACTAAACATCAAAGCTGAGATTTAAATAAACATGAAAGTATTGTTTGCTTAATGGAAATCAGGGGGCATTTACTTCCAAGGACAACTATCCAAAAGTTACCAGTTAGCTATTTTATTACTCAAGTAAAGAAACAGCCCACACTGAGGAGTGCTTTTTTTTTTTTTCTTTAAACAAAGGTGACCTGTATCACCTTTAGGGCCAGAACCCTTTCAGCCACCAGAAAGAGAAAAGACCTCTGCCTACTCTCTCCTCTTCCAAAAGCACATGCTTGTTTTTCAGAAGGAAAGAAATTTAATCGTTGATGATTTCGGTAAAAGAAAATGTCTGAGGTATTCCAGGGATAGCATGGGGTGAGCACCAGGACCCACTGCAGCGTAGAACAGGAAAAAAGAAAGAAAGAAAGAAAGGAAGGAAGGAAGGAAGGAAGGAAGGAAGGAGAAAGAGAGAGAGAGAGAGAGAGAGAGAGAAAGAAAGAAAGAAAGAAAGAAAGAAAGAAAGAAAGAAAGAAAGAGGAAGGTGGGGAGGCAGAGAAATGGTAGACGAAAGCTAGACAGAGACAAAAGAGGGAGAGAGAAGAAAAGGAAGGGAGTGTGGGAGACAGAGAGAGAGGATGAGAAAAAACACAGGAAAGGGAGGATAAGGAGACAGAGAAGTGAAGAGTGAGGAAGAGGAAGGGGAAATGGAGGGAAGGAGAGGAAGCAGGGACCCACACGGCAAGGGAAAGTCCAGGCCAGTGTCCCCGGAGTGCGTGCGTGCTCAGCACAGCTGACTGCTTTCTCCCTTTTCAGATGATGAAAAGAAGTTTGATCTCGGAAACAAGAGTGGGTGTCAAGCAAAAGGCAGTAGGAGGGCTTTGCTCAAAGCCTGTTTCCATAGCAACGCTCTCAAGGTGTCCTTGACAAAGTCAGATTTCTACTGTTGATAAACAAATGGTGAAAAAAAAAAAAGTTAGGCACAAATGTTGTCTGTAGGAGACAATGTCCAGTGGTACATGCCTGGACCCCCTCATGGTACTTCACTTTTAAAATTGGTTTCATCTGTGTATATGTGTGTGCATGCATATGATGTGTGCTTGAATGTGCTCACATGTGTGTGTGCATGTGTGTGTGCAAGTATGTGTACCTGTGTGTATCTCTGTCACTACAGGCGTGTGTGTGTGTGTGTGTGTGTGTGTGTGTGTGTGTGTGTGTGTGTACAGGCACATGCACACTATGGTGCAGGTGTGGAGGTCAGAGGACACCCTTGGGTGTCAGTTCTTATTCTTCACCTTGGCTAACATACTCTCTTGTACTCTATGTACAGCAGGCTAGCCTCTATGTATAGCGGGATAGCTGCCATGGGAGCCTTGGGCATCCTCACTCTCCATCTCACTATCAGAACACTGGGATTACAGGCATGCTACAGAACCTAGCATCATTTGAGTACTGAGGAACTAAATCAGACCTCCGTGCTTACAAATGATTTACTGAGCCATTTCCCCAGCCCCCATGGTATTTGATTAATAATATTTGGTCAAATTGAAGGTTTGGGCTCAGCAGTTAAGTCTGGTTGCAGAGAAACACACACACACACACACACACACACACACACACACACTCAATCCATTCATCATGATGTGCCAAGGGCAGTAATTGCAACATTCTACCCAATCCCAATCATTACTTCACAAAAAACACATTGTCACACATTTCAAACTTCGCATCCTTACCACTGACTGGGGAAGCCCACCTTCCAAATCCTTAGAGGAAGGAGATTGACTTGAAAGTCAGAGTAAAGGGGACCTTGGAGTTAAATATGGACTAAAGTGAATCATTTATATTTACAAATCTATCTCACTTGTGTACTTAAAAACTAATTCAGTTTCTTTTTTTCAAGGCAGGGTCGTGCTTTTAGCCAGGGTTTGCTCCAAACTCAAACTCTTCCCACCTCGGCTTCCCAGGAACTGGATTAGAGGCCTCAGCCACTGTGCCCAGATAATTCATCATATCTAACCAGCCTAAACATTTCTACGAACCTTTCTAATGGCCCCTCGGGGTCTTGATTATTTTTTTCTAGTTCTTTTCCCATTTCTGCACTCTTGTTATGATTTTAAATTGTTGATAACCCTGATGTTTATCCCAGGCATGTGCTGAGGGTGGCCTTCTGAAGGGGTCACATGCACGACTGCCCTTGGTGTAGAGCTCTGCCTAAACAGCCTTGGCATTTTTAATAATTTCAAGCAGCCTTACCCTGACTCATTTTGCACTGTATCCTCAATGTCTGTGACTTTGCATGTGCCTGATGATAGCTTCAGTGGAGGATTCTCCTCCCCAGGGTCCGTGGACCACAGCGTCTGATGGGGTCACACTTAAACACTATCCATGTTCATCCCCAAGGTACCTGGACCCACTGGCTTAGCACTACTTTTAATTTAGCGCACGCTTCACAAACTGGAAAACGTTTTGAGATGGCTGTCAGTGGCACATGGACCTACGAAGTGAGGCAGATGCTCCAGTCCAAGGTTTGAAGAGTTGGATGACCCTGGTGTCATTCCTCCTGGCCTCCACAATGCTGTTTTCTGAGTTCCAAAGGCATTGTGCTCTAACAAGGAGCTGTCAAAGCTGTCGCCCAACCATATATATTACAGGAACTGACCCTGTCTCCAGCTCTTGATCTCACATTCTCTCGCTACTCAACTATAAATCTGCATTATGCTGCTCCGTTCCATTTTATCATTGGCTGCTGTTAATCTCTTGCTGTGCCTATTTTATAAATTAAACTTACTACAGCATGTGTGCAGAGGAGAAACAGTATATACAGGCTTGGGTGTTAATTCAGTTTCAGGCAACCCCCTAAAGAGACTTGAACCACATCCTGTGTGGATAAGGTTTCTTTTCACAAACAAGGATGGCACCATGAAGAATGGCCTCCTTCCCAGCCATAAACACGGCAGCTGTGACCAAGGGGTGTGCAGAGTGCACAGAGCGGGGGACTAACGTGAAGTCTCAGCTTTATTATCCTCACGTCATTTGGGGATCTTGCTGAATCAGTGGGTCGGACTGGGGCCTCCAAGCTCTGCGTCTAACCGGCTCCCTGGGGATGATGCTTTGAGTTCACAGGACTGGACCTTGTCGGCCTTCCTCCAGCTCTGACACTGAGTCGAGACAATCTTGCCAAGCTTGGCATAAACATCACCAGGGTGATCGGCAAGATCCTGCCTCCTTCAGCAGTCCAGGAACTGTTTAACCCGAACTCCAGACGCCTACTCTGCATTCTAATCTAAGAGACCTTGAGCAACTGTCTTCGAGAGAACTACAGAGATTTCATGAAAACAAAGATCTGTAGCTTATTGTTAGGAAAGAAAAATGTTAAAGGTTCCAAAATAAAGACTGTTCTATAATAAGAGACCGCTGATAAACTGTTAGGGGACTCAGCCTTCTCCACACAAAGCATTCACAGTTGTAGCCAGGCATCTGCCACACATTTGTATCAAAATACACACACACACACACACACACACACACACACACACACACACTAAATTCAAGACCAATACACCAGAAAAGACATAAACTTTCTGAAAGGAATTAAAGATTGTGATGAACAAAGAGAAATGTGTGATTTATAGAAAGATAGACTCAGTATGGCTAAGCAGTGAAAATGGTCAATCGACTGAATCCAACTGCTGCCATAATTCCCTGACTGGAAGTTTTGTAGAAATTGCTAAGCCGTCCGTTGGGTGCCCTGAGACCTTGAATTTCTGCCTCATGGAGGGTTTGGATCTCGGAGACAGAAGGAGGCAAAAAAGCTTTCAAAAGGCTGTAGGGGGGCAAAGGCGGGGTGAGGACTCTGTCTGCATGGGATGGAATGGGGCAGGGATGGTATTAAGGGCCACGGCCAGAGCAGTGTCCCTGAGGGTGCCTGGTGTTGTCTGTCTGTCTGTCTCTGTCTCAAAAAATAAAAGGAAGCAGGATGGAGGAGGGTAACCAACATAGACCTCTGGCCTCCACATGCCACACACAAATACATACACCTGCACACACGTATGTACATGCAGATATCCACATACTCACTGTGGCGGCTTGGATGAGAATGTCCCCATAGCCATATATATATATATGATTACTTAGTCACCAGGGAGTAGAAGGATTGGGAAGAAGTGTGTCACTGGGGGTGGGCTTTGAGGTTTCATAAATCCCAGGCTGTGGCTTCCTCTGTAACTGAAGAGCCTTCTGATCCCCCCACATCCCCCTCGCACATGCTAGGATGGCAGTTGAGTGCCACGCTACCTGGTTTCTGTGGTACTGGGGATGGGCCCAGGGACTTCGCGTATGCTGAGTAAACACTGTACTGACCGAGCTACAGTCATAAACCCTTATATTTTCATTATGATAATAAGGCAAGGAAACTTCACTTGATTTCTGTGGTTCAGTAATATAGGAATCAAAACTCCGTGCTGACCACATTAATAGATTACTCTCATAAACCTTGTTTATGCATGGCAACCTTTTCTATATACACATCTTCTCATATTTTCTTTAAATTCCCTACTTTACCAAACACTACATATGGTATACGAATGGAACTGTGAATACACCTTGAAGTTTTAAAGTGTGCTTGTTAGGGACTGGAGAGTAGCTCAGTAGATAAAGGCACCAGGCCAGATGATCAAATTTCACAACACTCACACAGTGAAAGAAGAGAACTGATTACCACAAGATATATGCAGACCTCCACATATGCAGCTTCCCACATGCACATGTATACATATACATACACAGACACATGCAAATTAATTAATTAAAAATAAAGTATATGTTTCAAATTCACTCTTCCCCCCTCAGAACTTTTCCCCTTTCTGATGATCATCAAGACCCCCATCCCCAAGTGTTTCTCCAACTCTCTGGTGGCACCCCTGAATAGATATGGCCTTGTTGTCTCCAAGAGAACATAACTCTTCCTTTCTAGGTGCAGGACCCAAGGTCCAGGGAAGCTCATCAGCCCTTCATTGACCTATGTACCTGGGTGCTCTGAACTGTGCACCTGGGTGCCCTGACCTGTGCACCTGTATGCTTTAACCTGTACACCTGGGTGCTCTGACCTGTGCACCTATATGCTCTGACATGTGTACCTGAATGCCTCGACCTGTACACCTGGGTGCTCTGAACTGTGCACCTGGGTGCCCTGACCTGTGCACCTGCATGCCCCGACCTGTGCACCTGGGTGCTCTGACCTGTGCACCTATGTTCTCTGACACTGAAATTCTCAGCAGCTCTTCACTTCATCAGGCTGACAAAGACTCAAACTGAGGTTTGACTCATACAGTGAAAACCCTGCTAAATGTTAACATTAACAGGTACCATAAATGGAATTATTTTAAAAACACTTTGGGATGAAGCCGAGACCTAGTGTGTGTGTGTGTTGGGGGAGGGAGGTTCAAGTTACAGAAAGGTTAACAGACCCATAGCTAGATGCAGATCACTGTGACTTGTCCTCAGGCTCATTTTTCCTAGGTACCTGGTCATCTGCCCTGATCAGCAGCATCCCTTTGGTTTGGAGTAAGTGTATCTGCAATGGCCATTTGTCACATGAAACTGGCAGGATCCTCGTTGAGAAATCCATAGTAATCAAGGCATCTGTATCAGCTAAAATATCTCAGAAGGGACACCTGTCTGAGACGGAAGAAAGGGACCAGCAGCGCTCCCCACTCATTATGTCGCTGAGTCACATTACAGGCATCTCGGAACTCCAGACATCAAGTGGGGAAGCCTTTCTTCTAGAGATGCTGCTAGTGTTTCTGGTAAGGACTCGCTGAAGAGAATGGCCCTCCATCCGGAGCTGGCCCAGGATGCACAGCCAGGCACAGAAGCCCGCTGAGACACTGCAGGAGACACTGGCTTGACCTGGGGTGGGGAGAGACAAAAAGCACAGGCCACGTGATCTGAGCAAACGCCACCAGCAGAAAGCTCTCAGGTGGGCTAACCTGGAGTTTGGGTCTCCAAAGGAACACATGACAGACAGCTAGGCTGCACAAAATGTGACAAGGACGGAAGAGACAACTTAGCTCTCTACTGCACGGGGCTGTTTTATTTAAAAGGGGAAAATACTTTAAAAAAAGAAAAAAAGTACAACAAAAATTCCAAGGGGCCTGGGGAGATAGCCTAGTCAGTAAAGTATGCTCACTTTGCAGCACAAAGGCCTGTGTTTAATGTCCAGAACCCAAATTAAAAAGCCAGCAGGTGACACATGCTTGTAATCCCACTGCCGGGGAGGCAGAGACAGGTGACTCGCAGGAACTCAGCAGACAACCTCTCTATTCTACTTTGTGAGCTCCAGTTCGATGAGAGATCCTGCCACAGGCTCCCTCACATGAACAGGCACCCCTGAGCATGAACACGCACTCACTTAACACTAAAGGACTGCTTATAATATTTACTACTTTTGATATTGTATAGAATCATTTAAGTGGAGGGAACAGCTGTCCCTCCACTTAAAGTCCTAAAGCCAGGCAGGTATGTTCCCTAAAGACCTCAACTTTATACAAAAATAGAGCAAGTCAGCAAATGCCAACAAGCTAGTCAACCAATGCCAGGTCTGAAGCGCACAGCAAATGCTGACAGTATTCCAGATTGGAAGGAGATTCCCTAGAGTACAACTGGAATCTTTCAGCATACCCTCCTTCTCCCAGACCTGCACAAGGAAGACTAGCCTGTCCCCTGCTCAAGGATGGCACACGGATTCTCTGTGTGTTCCACATTGTATAGACCATCACTCTGGTAAGCAGCAAATGGCCCTGAATTCTTACAATGTGGCAGTGTTGACATGGTGATGTGGTTCTGAGTGGGTGCTCTGGACTGAGCGTGCCTGTTACTATCCTTCTTCGGGTTGTCTGGCTGTTCTTATGGGAAGACAGACAGTTATTGTGGGTGTCATCAAAGCTGGGAGCGGGGAGGCTGCTCTAGTGGACACGGTTACCAAGTCTGCCAGACAGGCTAGCAGACTCAACAAGTGCCATCTCTGGGACTGCCACCTCAGTCTTCCCCAGTGTGGAGGAGTACCCAGTGGCCGGCAGGTTTAATAAGACTGATAAATGATAGTAATGTTCAATAACACCCTTGGAGGGCAAGAAGTGTTGTGGACTGTGTGTGAGCGCGTGCATCCATGTGCATGAGTATATGTCAGAAGTACGAAGGCTCCATTGGGTGTCTTCCTCAATCCTTTCACACCTTATGTTTTTTTTTTCTAAGGCAGAGACTCATTGTTTGAATGGAGATCTTGAATTTGGCTACCCTGGCTGGCCTGAGAGTTCTCAGGACCCTGCTCTAAGCCAAAGCATTTCGGAAGGTATTTCTCCTCCCGGACAGTCTCCATTCATGTGTGCTGTTCTAGATTGTGAACTGAGGCCTGGGTCCCAAAAATGCTTGGTTATCCCTGCCTGAGTCCTGTCTTCCAAATTCTCCCTTGTTCTCTTTCCAAGGCCTGTCCGGGTGACTCACAGAGGTTCCAGCCTTCCCAGGCTAGCCCGATCTTTTCAGGAGATTATCGCTCTGGTCCTTTATCACCGATTCTCCTGATCCCAAACATGTTATCTGCCTGGATTTCTGCCTGATGGCCCCCACACTCCTCTCAAGCCCCTGTTGTCTGTCTGCACTGGGACAGTCACTCATCCATCAGTCACTACAGAGCTGACACTCCCGGGTGCTGGGTGAGCTTTTCGAACTATAAGCCAAAAAACCAAGCAAATGAAGAGACGGTTACAAAAGCTGCCAGAGAAGGAGGAAGAGGAGCAGCAAGCACTCTGGAATAAGTCAGTGTCCCGGGTGAAATGAAAGGGCTTCCTCTGTGTTAGGAAAACCCGTCAAGGTTCACAGAGCTGGGAACCATAGCTCTACAGGATAGGTAATAGTTAGCCATGGAAGGTTAGACAGGTCATAGCCGAGAGCCCTGTAAGCCCCACTCAGCAGACAGTAGCAAGCCACTCAACAGGGCGGGAAAGGCATGACCAGCTTCAGGGTCACTCTTCAGGAATGTCAGGTGCCAACGGCTTCCTGGGGGTCTTTGAAAACTGTCTTAGAGGTTGCCTTAGACTCAGCCCAGCACTCACAGCAGGGCTATCCTTCCACAGCAGGTAGACCCCACTCCAGGCTCTGTCTGTCTGTCTGTCTGGAGCAGCCATTTCACTCCCTTATCACATACCTGAGGCAGAGAATGTATGCAGGGAGCTGGTTGAAAGGTCAGTATAGGTACAGGTGGGGTTCGAGTACACTGCAGATGTGGAACAACATGGGTATAGATTGCATTGGACGGACTTAGGAGGGAAAGCAATCATCAATCAGATATTAATGAATGGAAAACTTCTGATGGAAGCCAGAAAAGGAAGTGAGATGGACCGATCCCCCACAGAAGACAACATCCAAGAAGGTGATTGAGGACAGCTGGACCCTGGAGTCACCCAACTCCATAAGGTACAGGGGGCAATCGGCAGGCTGGTCCCAGGATAGAAGAGGCAGCTAGGATCCCAGAGAGAAGGGCCCACGAATTTCGTGGCTCATTTAAAGATGACAGGAAGAGAGGGACAGAGGACAGAAAAGAACTTGAATACAGAATGTATTTATTAAATTCTGTAAAGTCAATCAATCAGTCTTCTCGTCCAAAGCCCCCAGATCTTAGCCCAGAACGTGAGGGACCCTAAGGACTTGATGGGAAGTATTTGTGGAATAAGGACCTTGCTGAGCCAGTAAAGCCAAACTGGGATTGCGCTTGCCTAAACTCATGAGAGACAAAAAACGCACCACAGGAGGGTCAAAGGCAGCACAGAGACACATTCACCCCGCCAACAAGCAAGAGGTTTCTACAGGTCCAGCAGCCTGCCCCATGTTATTGCATTTCCCACACAGCAAGTTCACTGGGCAGTTTTTCTTTTCTTTTTTTTTTTTTTTTTTTTTTTTTAGATTTCTTTATTTATTATGTATACAGTGTTCTGCCTGAATGCCAGAAGAGGGCACCAGATCTCATTATAGATGGTTATGAGCCACCATGTGGTTGCTGGGAATTATACTCAGGACCTCTGGAAGAGCAGCCAGTGCTCTTAACCTCTTGAGCTGTCTCTCCAGCACTCACTGGGCAGTTTTTCATCCTGGCTGCACAGGCCCCTGATCACCCAGGGGCCATCTTTTCAATGCAAATGACTAGGTTCCATCTCAGACCAAACACATTATAATCCCCAGGGTTAGGACCTGGGGGTCTGTGGTATTAAAATCTTACATGGAACCTGAAGGGGAGCTTGTATAAAACTGTCCAAAAATGCTCTCCTGGTACCCAGAGAGCCAAGCAGGCAGGCAAGCTCTGAGTTCTCCAAGGAAGAAAGGAAACAGGGACAAGGGACAAGGGGGATAGCCTACAGGCCAAGGTGGTATCTGCTATGAAATCTGAATTGCAGGTCTAGCTGGGACTCTGTAGAGACCCATAGAGGTTTCCTAGTGAGAATTTACTCAGGGTCTAAGAATCTAAGCTTGCTTTACCCAACAGGGCTGTATAAGAGGATGATTTGGCCACAGGCATGGTTACCAGGTGTTTGGAAGGGTCTACACTTGGCTTGCCATGTGCTTTGATCCAGCAAGGGGGAAGTCCTTGGCGTTGTTATAAAAAACCCCTTTGAAGAGACAGAAGGGGCTGTTGGGTTTTGATCAAGGTTCTCCCAAAGCTATCCTGTGTTTCTGTCTTTCTCCTCTTCGCTATTTTTCTAATATTTTCTTATCTCTCTGTCTTCCTCATAGGAACCCTGGAAAAGGTGGGAGCTGGCCTCCCACGGGACTCCAGACCCTCCACTCCTCCCTTGAGAATTATGTTAAAGAGACAATCCCTTTGCAAGCATACACCTTTGAGATTCTCAGGCTGGAAAGCAAATCCAACTAGGACGTAAGAAATGCCCTTGTAGCTCTCGATTCACAGCAAGGAAGGCAGCCAGGAGCAGAGTGTCTTAGTTAGAGTCTACTGCTGTGATGAAACACCATGACCGAAGCAAGGTGGTAAAGGAAAGGGTTAATTTGGCTTACACGTGCACATCACTGTTCATCACTGAAGGAAGTCAGGACAGGAACTCAAACCGGGCAGGATCCTGGAGGCAGGAGCTGATGCAGAGGCCATGGAGGGGTGCTGCTTACTGGCTTGCTCCCCATGGCTTGCTCAGCTTTCTTTCTTACAGAACCCAGGACCACCATAATGAGCTGGGCCCTGCCCCATTTATCCCTAATTGATTCCCTCCTTACAGATGACTCCAGCTTGTGTCAAGTTGACATAAAACTAGCCGGGACACAGAACCTCCTAGATGTGCCACGTCGCACAGTTCCAGCATGCCCTCTATGCACAGACACGGATGGGAAGGAGTAAGACACAGAAAAGAAACAGGGGTTGGGGATTTAGCTCAGTGGTAGAGCGCTTGCGTAGTAAGCACAAGGCCCTGGGTTCGGTCCTCAGCTCCGGAAAATTAAAAAAAATAAAAATAAAAATAAAAAAATAAAAAAAAAATTAAAAAAATTAAAAAAAAAAAAAAAAAAAAAGAAACAAGCCACCTGGATAGAAATGGCAGCACCCCCATACGGAATGCTATTCCTCTCCTGGGGAAGGTATTAAGTCTTGCACCTGCAGTCCTGCCTCCTCAGGAAACTGAGGCAGGGGGATCACTTCAGCTCAGAAATTCCAGACCAGCTTAGACCAAATGCAAGACCCAGTTCCAAAACACAAGACATAGCAACAACCTGCTAATGCCTTAAGGAAAAGTAGAAGTAATTTCCAAAAGCATATCCCTTGAAACAAACATTGCCAGTTCCCTCCACTCTAACCTTTGAGACTGAGCACACGACTTCCATTAAAGCCTGGGGCAGAGCGGTAATGAGTTAGAGAAATATTTCCTTCAAAAGCAAAGAAATGCTAGAATTAGAGGTTTGGAGTAAAAGAGATGAAGGAATAGATTAGGGGTTTCCAGGATCAGGCAAAGAGTTCTACCCAAGCCCCAGACACAGAAAATCAGCCGAGGGGCAGAGATGGCTCTGGGAACAAATATTAAAACTGGAAACTCTTGAGGGTAGAGTGGAGGATGGATGGGAAAAGTCTGGTGCCTCCGAATACCAAAATGAATAAGGACATTTGAACCACAGATTCTGGCTCCCATCTACTGGGTAGCAGGAAATCTAGGATGCTATAGGGGTCAGGGCTGAGTGTGCCATCTAGGAGCGGGGGTGCGTTTTACTTGCCACCCCTGGAGATGTATGTAGCTTTAAATGACTCCACACCCTTGAGTAGATTGCTAGATGATATGGCTTTGAAGCTTGAGTTTTGTTCACTTCTGTTTCATTTAAGAGCAGAATTCTTTACAGGTCCCACGTGTGAGACTCTGCAGTGAGCACCCCTCCCCTTGGAATGTATGCCGAATCTCATCCATTCCCCATATGACGAGTGACTGGTCTCAACTACGGGATTTCAAAAATCACGTGAACTCAGAATTTGACCAACAGTTGGAGAGGACCCTGTTCTCCCTGTTGGCCTTGAAACTTCAGGCTCATCCACAAGACGATAATAACAAGCACGATTGCTCAGCACTGGGGACCTCAAGCGTCACCATCATCAGAGTCACTTGCTGTGGTGGCCAGGCCAGTTTCCTCTGGAGAATGGTTCAAGGAGGATCCATCTGAACTTTAATCAGAGCTAAGTTCCACACAAGTGTATCTCATCCCAAGGCAACAACCGGAATCCGCTCACTGTGTGACTAATGTACCGAGGCTAACACCCGTCTTCCAGGTGAAGTTACTTCACATTGCTCTTCCCCCTCTTAAGCATGCGAGAGACATCTAACAAAATGTATCATTTATGAAGTGCCTCTGATCAGCTAACTCTCCGTCTGCATGCCGTGGTTCAAGTGGGTGTTAACTGTCACCCACTTCCACTGACCCAGGTCCTAGAGCCAGGGCTCTGATTTTCCGGGTGTACTAAGAAATGCTGAGACGTGTCAGAGAAACGTCCTTTCCTTTCGACTCTGACTAATGGCATCCTGGGAAAACCACCCAGAAGTGGCCCAGAGAGCAGCTGTGACTGTGTGGGAACCCTGATTTAATACAGAATCCAGCGCGTATTTAGAAATAAGGCAGCAGGTACAGGCTGTAACAGCAAGGTCTCCCTCGGGCAGCCAGCTGCAGGCTGTGTGCGAGTGTAGGGTTGGGTTTGAGGTGGGATGCTGGGCTGCATCTCAGGTGATGGAATTCTCAACAGCTGTGCTACAGACAGGAACAACTCTAAAACAGAAGCAGGATGCCAAGCTAGGATAAGAGTTAGTAGCTGGGGCTGAATTTGGGCAGATTTATGAGTGGCAGCAAAAGAAAGAACCTCAAGAGGCAAGGGATGCTGGGAGGTGGTGGCATACGCCTTTAATCACAGCACTCAGGAGGCAGAGACAGGCAGATCTCTGAGTCTGTGACCAGTCTGGTCTACAGAGTGAGTTCCAGACAGCCAGGGCTACACAGAGAAACCCTGTCCTGAAAAACAAAACAAAGCCAACAAAGGAAGAGGACAGGGGCATACCACGACAGTGTAGTTATTTTAGCAGAATTAGTCTGACCGTGGCCTGACACTAGATCACCTGGCTGATAATTCAGGTAGCCAAATTCCATGGCTATTTGCAATGGAAACAAATGGGGGGGGGGGAGGAGAGAGAGATTTTAATGAAAAAAGAAATAAAACTTTTCAGAGAAATGAGTATAAAAGAAAACCAACCAACCAACCAACCAATCAACCAGGAGAGGATGGTACAACCAAAGTAATAGGGGAAAAAAATACACGAATGTCTAGAAATCAGGGAGGGAGCCATTCTGAGAAGGAAGAATTCCTTCTCCTGTGCTTGAGAGGGTAAGTCATCACCTTTTATGAGTAAAAGTCTATCTTCACCAAATGGGTAGAAGGCATTTAATGGGTGATCTATCACCACCAGCATTGTGGTTATATGTGTATGTGTGGGCATGCTTGTGTATGGACACATGCATGTCATGGCACACATGTAGAGGTTAGAGGTTAGAGGGCAACGTACTGATGTTGGTTCTCTCCCTCAACCATGGGAGTCTCAAGGATCCAACCCAGGTCATGAGGCTTGGCAGCATGCTCTTTACCCGCTGAGACACATCAATGGCCCTGATTGGTCTTTTTTTTTTAGCTAAAAATGATCTATTACATTTAAATGTCTCCTTTAACATCTTTATTATTGCTGGGGATTTCCTAAGGTTCTGGCAGGAAATTATGGAACACAGGGGAAAAAAAAAATCTAGGAATGACCTTTGGGAATAAAAGAAGCTGGCACTGTCCATAAATCGCCACTGATCTAAAGCAACATTGCCACCAGAGATAGAAGAGGTACAAGCATTGACGGCCTGCTGAGTCAACAGATCAGACTTCAAAGATAACTTCTGGAATGAAGAGATTCAAACTTCAAATGAGTGGTTTTTTTTTTTAAGTGCACACACACTGCAGTCACGCTCCCGATAGTGTGAGGCTCGTCTCTGCCACCATTTCTGAGCTAACACTTGGAGATAAGTGCTAACCAAGACAAGAATGCTATCCACCACGCTCCACACTGCTCCTATTGTCTGCTGCCTCCCCCTCCCCAGCAAGAGTGGGAACCAGTTAACCCAGAGAAAGCCCTCCTGACCCGGCCTTGAGAAAACAAAGACGCAAGGGGAAGGATTCCGCGTTATTTATTATTAAATGCTTGCTCTGAGCACTGACTGTCACCCCTCCTATAAAGGCCAAAAGAAAAAGAAAAAAAAAAAAGCAATGAACCCAGATGGCATGTGGTGCTTTCTGCTGAAATAGCTACCTGACGGGCATGCTCCAACAGAACCAAAGTTCATGACCTTAACTAAACTACTTCTACGGAGAGGCTTTTTCCTGCTCGTTAATTTTGCAATGCATTGATTTACTCCGTTGTCTGGGGATGTATATTATTATATTAGAAAAGAAGCAGGTTAAGGAATTCCTTATGAGTATGTAAATAAGGTCTCTCTCTCTTCCTTGGGAGACCGTGGCTCATCTAGCTCATGTCCACACTGCTGAGAAATGGGACTAACTAAAGGCTTCGACTTGGGTATAACTTACAGACTCTCCGGTGGCTGCCTTCAGTTAATTTCAATATTCACAATGCAGGCTTAGCTTTATTCATTAACAATAACTTCTTTTAAAAAATGAAGTTATTCTGCCTTAGGGTTGCAGTGCTGACGTTTCTCCGTGCCAGATAGAGCCTCAAATATATGTCAATCAATTCCTTATGACCAAAAGGAAAGAAGAAAAAAAAAAGAAAGAAAAAAAAGAAGCCCATGAACATTGCAGCAAACAGTACCTTTAGCAGTAGTAGAAAGCAACAATCCAGTTTTAAAATCTGAAAGATCTAGAAAACACTGCCCTGAGATCACCTGTCTGTCTGTCTGAGGCCCTACTTGGAAAGGACAGGCTGAAAGGTACCAGTTTAAAAGCGCACACGTTACTAAGTGGCAATATTAAAACCTGCCCGAGAGACACGGAGGTAGCTTTCACAGGGAGGGCAGTGAGAGAGTATTGTTCGTGTCTCCATTATCCATGCTTTAACTGCAAACAATTGGTACAGTTATTAGAGAAACAATTTTCACAAATAGCTTGCATTGAAACATTCCAAGAGGCAAGTGCCAGAAAAGGACAGCCAAGAACTAACAGGCAGGGGCTGTCTTGAAAGACAGTGACAAAGTCCATTGCCAGCCTTTTCCTATGTATTCCTTAGTGCGTTTTGGAACCCTGGAGACTGAGGCAGAAGGTATGGAAGGGTTCCAGGTCTGGAGAACCCAAACAGCAGACTGGCGGAGCGTTCTTTAGTCTGCTTGCATGGACACGGGTTAGCATGACCCCGGTATAGCTTTGCTCAGGACCCTCTGCTATGAGACAGCAGACCACGGTGTGTTCCAGCCTCCTGGGTTTACCCCAGTGTGATCCAGCACCACGGTGGCATGTGTGGGCATCCTCAAAGTGAGGGATTGGGGCATAATCTGAGCCCACAAGGTGGGCCTAGGAACGAAAAAGAAGGGACAAGGGCATGCCATAGAAAGAGCCCGACTCAAGAGCTAACTCAGGAGCATCAAGTGATACTATAGGGAAATGGGGAGACATCCAAGCAGGGATGGCAACTGCTCTCAAGCTAGTCTTTCCACAAAGAGAACAATTAGAGAGGTGCTGAGGATGGAGAAAGGATGGAGGGTTGACCCCCACCAAGATTAGGAAACAGAACTATTGCCAAAGCTAATCAAAACGACACATCTCAACAGTTGAACCCAATGCTATTTGATTCAAACACAGACCTGGATTTTTTTTCTTAAACAGTCTAGAGACAATATATAGTTTTGGAAAGAGCCTTCCCTGCATAACTCTGTAAATAGTAGTAATAATAGCGTTGATAATAATGACACACATAATGTTTATCATGGCCGAGCTATATTTAGTACACTCCTGAAATCTTTTCGTACATTGATTTAGTTACTCATGGACATTCCTTCCAGGTAGATGCTATTACTGCTCTTACTTTACAGATAGTAAAACTAAACCACAGAAAGCGTACACGATTTACCACAGCAGGTGGTGGTGATGCTGCAGAATTAGGTACCTGAAGGTGTAAGGCATTGCTTACATCACTTCCCTGTAAGGTTACTGTAAACGATAAGGAACATCCACCGAACCTTCTGGATGAACTGGTGCTTCGAGCACCATTATGATGGAAGAAGTAATCACATGCACACTTAATTGTGCTAGCACATGAAATGGCACAATTCTAAGAGCGACACGCGACACTCCATGCCTGTTTCACACCCTTGAAGCAGTATTATGCTCAAGGTCAGGAGAGTAACTAAAACCACCGGCTTTGTACATCATGTCTAGGAAACAGGAAAGAGTAACAGATGGCACAGGCCTTGTGGGGGGCAGGCAGTCATGTTTTAATGGGCACGCCCTCCTTGCTAACTTACAGTGACATTTTATTGCCCCGTACTTAGAAAACACAGCTACAGAAATGGAAACAGTATCTTTGAAATCCATTCAAGAGCACAGCACGGAGTAGGTGTACGCCTGCTAAAATGAACACACCGCTTACCAAAATGAACATTCTGCTCACAGATGTCTTCCTGCACTTGCAATAACCAACTATGAGTTTAGCACATTATTTTAAGAAACATGGCAGCTTGGACTTTCCTTTGGACTGTGCTAGAGTTTGAACCTAGGGCCTTTTGCACACTATACAAGCGCTCTACCACTGAGCTACATCCACAGTCCTGGAAACACAACACTTACTATCCAGTACTTACAGGACAACTCACTTTAAAGTTTCCATTTCAGTCAGAGTCAGTTGTATAATAGTCCCTGTGGAAACAACAGGAACATTGAATGATCTAATACTTTTAGACCCATGACCAGGTTCAAAACAACAAGCACCCCACTAGGTGTGGTTGGTACCTATGGTCCAAGCAACTCAGAAAGTTGAGGCAGGGAAATGACTTGAACCATAAATTCAAGACCAATCAGGGCAACATTATGAGACCCAGGCTAGCTATAGTATACACACACACCACACACACACACACACACACACACACACACATACACACATACACACACCACATCCCACACACACACCACACACACACCACATGAACACACACCACACACCACACACACACACACACACACACACACACACACACACACCACACCACAGGCAGTTAATTAAATGCATGATTTGTAGGTCAGGATTATTTTATTACTACTCAGTCATGCCATTTCACCAAACATCCAGGCCGCATAAGGGAACAAAACTCTCATGGATGCTGGTTAGGAAAGGTGTGGATTGGTAAATCTAGACTAGATAGGAGCGATTCAAAGACCCTGCCTGAGGTGGTTTTCTGCAGCATCTCAAAGCAGGAAAGCCCCACGCAGTCCACTTTCTCCAAACACCATTCATAACCACCCAGGCCAGGCGCCCAGCCCTCAGGGGAGCGGAAAACATTCAGGGCACTTCTTTAATCTAAGACTTTCAATTTCTTGAAACAATAAATTGAGGCAAGCTGCTTTATCCACCCTGTGGGAACCATGATTTGGTCACTTGCAACAACCTCCCAGACAAGGAGTTGGACTCTCAGAGTCAAAGGCTTCCCTCCCAAAGGCTGGCCCTTTCTTTCCCAGATAACTATGTAAATTCCCCTCTCCAGCCCCCGCTCAGAGCTAAGCGGCCGCCTGGCTATTCAAAGCTGTGTTTCCAGCTCGGTCCAACGCTTTCATCATGAATGCATGAATGAATGGGATGCTCACAGCCTGCATAGCTCACAGCTCCGCACAATGCCCAAACACACATTTTTTTCCCACGAGGGCATTTCGAATTCGGCCTTCTACTTTTAACCTGCGCTCTTAGAGTGCAGTCTGTGTGGGAACACACTGGGTGTCACTTGTTGCATACATTGAGATGTTTTCAGCAAACATTTGTCACCATCTAGCTAAGCATAGGCTTGAGGACGACTCTGGGTGGCACAGCCAATTCTCCCCCCGACCCCGCCACCTCCCACTCTCAGCGCCCACTGAAAAATCACTTTGGGTTGGGTTCTGTTCTCAACCTTGCAAAGAAAGCTACTGGTCCCGTGCAGAAAGGACACACTCTCCGTCCTTTCTAGCCACTCTCTCCACCCCGGGTGTAAACACCCGTGGGAAATCCATTTGGTCACTTGAGGGACTACACAAAGAGCATGCTTTTAAGAACATATGTGTCCTGGACGCCATATGCGGGCCCCAGTTGTCCAGGACCGCTGACCTTGGGACCCGTTCTCCATCTATCTTTTCCCACTAGACCACCCCGGACGCCAGTGGCCCAGAGGGGGCCGCCTTTCTCCTTCCATGGTCTCTCTCTGCAGCACAGGACAATGAGGGGAACGCAGGAGAACTCCGTTCCCATTCATTCCAGGAGTGGTGCACACAGTCAACCAGCCCGGCAGTCTCCGCCAGTCACAACCACTCAGGTGTTGGGTGAGGAGTCTGTGGCCCTTCTCACGTCCCAGACGCCCCACTCTCGCCATCCACTGCACTGCTGGAACTCAAGGTCCCGCAGAAGCTAGAAAGCAGGGGACCCCCACCCCCACCCCCCGCTTCCCCCGTCCTCGGAGCCAGAGGAGACCGAAGTCGAAGGCTCCGGGAACAGCCACCGTCCTCGGGGACCGGGGGACCGCCTCCGCCGGTGTCCCAGCCCCGTGCAGCCGCAGCAGGTCCGCGCTGCGCCAGGGTGCGTGCGCCCACCCCACAGCCCGGAGCGCCGCGCTTTGTCCCGCGGCCCCCCCCCCCCCGTACGCTCCCGCTCGCCAGCCCCCGGGTCACCCGTGTTCCGGCCGCGGGGCTCACCTCTCTGCTGGCTCTGCACGGTGACCCAGAGCACTGAGGCCAGGAGCAACAGGAGCGCGGCTCCCTTGCCGCCGCCGCCGCCGCCGCGCATATCGCCGTCGCCGCTCCCTGCGCTCCCGGGAAAGGCTGCGACCACGCTCGCTCGCTGGCACCGCGCGAGTGTGAGCTTCCTAGACCGACCCTCGCCTGGTGCGCAGGCCCCTCGGACACACCCCCGCCGGCCTAGCTGCGCCCCGCCCCGCCCCGCCCCGCCCCTGTCCCTCCCGGGGTCCCTCCCCCAGGAGGCTCCCTCCTCCGCCGGCCGGGATCCTTTCACCCGGAGGGTCTGTCCTCCAGGGGGAGCCCCGCCCTGCCCAGGTCCCTCCTGGGGGTCCCTCCCCTAAGGGGCGCCCTGCCTTCCCAAGTCTTTCCTTAGGGTGCCATGCCTCTCCCAGGTGGCACTCTGACCCTAGACTCCAGTTGGGGTGAGCTGCTGCAGCAGGTCCAGTTGGGAGGGAGGTAGAGAAGCCAGGGAGAAGAGACTTTCTGCTGAGCCTGGCCCTGGAGGGCAAATACCAAGGAAGCATTTGCCCTGTTGACCCTTTTCCGTCTGTGGGGCCTGTGCAGTCTTGGCCAGTCCCCGGCCGCAAAACTGTTATCAGGACACAGTCCATCTTTGCGGTACCCGGTGCCTGCAGAAAAAGCTCTTAAGGTTTTAGTTTGGGGTGGATTTTTTTTTTCCTTCAGAAAATGAGTAGTAACTTGTTTGCTAACTTGTTTGCCTAAGGAAGGCACAGATGGTCGCCAAGTGACCTTAACAGTAGGTATATTTATACTACTGAAGAAAGGGAGGACTCCGGGTCTCAACGCTGATTTTGGAAAAACTACATTCAATCCTAGAAAGAAAATTAATTTAGTTTCCTCACAACAGTATTCACAGCGCAGTTCCACACTATAAGCATATACTAAAACGTCTTACACAATCCCAGCGCTATTTTCTCTTTCAGAGAGGGAGATTTTTTTTTTTTAAGCCAGTCGTTTAAATTAATTTGAAACCTCTACCAACTCCAATGTTTCAAAGCACAGGTCCTTAGCCACTTAATGAGTAAAATTTAACAGGAGTCCATGGCTATTACTTGTTAAAAGGAAGTACAAAACAAGCCTGTAGAGTTTGCGCCTCTAAAAAAGATATACTGGGGCTGGAGAAATGGCTTGGTCGCTCAGAGCTCTCGCCCTTGCAGAGGTCAGAGTTCAATTCAGGCTCATGATCATCTATAACTTCAGTTCCAGGACCTAAACTCCCTCTTCTGACCTCTGCGGCACTAAGTAAGCATGCATGTGGTGTGCGAACACAAGACAGGCAAAATATTCATACACATGTGGCAACATATTCATACACATAGAAAGGAAATGCACTGTAGCTCAGTGACGCCACTCACCACATCACTCAGTTTTAAATCTGGAGGTTCTTAACTATTTAATTATTAAAGTGAATACCTAATTGTTAAATAAATTATTTTAGGCAAATTAAGTATTTAAAAGTAATTATTCAAGCATTAAGCATTTAGAACATCACAACTGTTTCTGCACTGAAATAACTGCCTACAGAGGCTTATGTGTTAGATACATGCACAGGGTCTCCTGAAGTACATTCAGATGTTATCTCCTGAGACTTTTGTCTATGTGTTTATGGAGGGAGGGGGCAGTTAGCAACTCTCCTGTGAGAGAGGAAGTGAGTTCAGGCCTGTCTTAGGCACTTGTGTTAGGTCTGGGGCTAGAGTTCAGATCTGATATCTAGCCCAGTTTCCTGAACCTCATAACACTGAAATGTTGGAGGACCAGATGTTAGGCCAGAAGGTCCAGAAAGCCTCCTCAAACCTTAATGCCTTCAAATACAGTCTGCAGGTCAATTACACCTTGTGCTTGAGCAACAGACAGGGAGCTCAGGCTTGTGCTTTCAAAGAAGGGGTCGGTCGGCACCTCTAGGGAGCAGATGGAAGCGCCAAGAGTCACAGGTCATGATTTATCACTGCTCAGAATTAAGCAGGAGTGTTTCGGCAAACGAGGATTTCACAGTAACACACTTGGATAAAATGGTAAAAAATATCTTAATTCCTAATGTTTTACAAAAGTTCACAGTACAGATTTTTCCACTCTTTACTATGCTTGGAAAAAAACCTAAATCACCTCCAATCCCATGAGAGTGGGTTGACCTGTTCAGTGTGGAAAATGAGTTCAATAAAATGTCTGACTTTTCTGAGAGCCTATGAACTCTTCCTATTTGGACCAGACACTAGCCCTGCCTCCTGTCCATCCTCCACAGCTACGGACCACTCTTGGAGGATGGAAATGCATTAAAAGCCACCTTGTTGTCTGGACTGCAAGGCTACTCAAGAAATAAAACATCTGTGTCCAGGCATGTTGTAGAGACTTTTATAAAGGTCACCTGGCCTTACTGTGCCTTAGACCTAGAGTGGCCAGGTTTTCCCTGTGCAGTTAGCAAAAGTAAACCATCCATCAGATGATCCATCTTTCCATGAAAAGCACAGATGTATTAGTCTTAATTAAATAATGAGGTAGTTACTCTATGGGAATCATTTTCAAAAGAAAAAAAGGTAAAGAAGAGCTGAGTCTTACCCCAGGTTGCAGCCCTGATTGATACACTTCTTTCTAACTCATTCAGAACCGCTTCCCTTAATTACGTTTCATTTACATATTTAGTTCTCACTTTAGTAGTTTTTTTGAAACAAGGTTTCTCTGTATCTGGATATACAAAATAATATCCATGACTTTTTTTTCACCTCAGAGGTTGGGGCTTTATTTTGTTTTGATTTTCGGGGAGTTATTTGTTTGTTTTGTTGTTGTTTACTTCCTTCTTTCCTTCCTTCCTTCCTTCCTTCCTTC
>CABHPH010124055.1:0-44240 GCA_902168325.1 Peromyscus nudipes | reverse complement strand
CCTTCTTTCCTTCCTTCCTTCCTTCCTTCCTTCCTTCCTTCCTTCCTTCCTTCCTTCCTTTCTCCCTTCCTTTCTTTCTCCCTTCCTTCCTTTCTCTTTTCCTGAGACTAGGTCTTTGCCATGTAGCTTTGGCTGGCCTTGAACTCAGAGCATCCATCTTGTTTCAGCATGCCACGTGCTGGGGTTATATCACCATGCTTCAACTTTGCCTCTTGAACTCTGTCTTAATTTTGCTTCCCTGTCTGGACAGTTTTACCCTTAAATAAAAAATTTTTACACTTAAATTTTTATTACACTCAAATAAAGTTCCATTTATTTGTAAGAGAACAGGACAAAGTAGGTGCAAACACAGGGTCAGGAGGTTCTTCTGCCCTGCCTGGGCCAGGACTGCATTATCTACTGAGGACCCTTCTCAGCATTCCATTGAGACCTTGTGTTTGACCGTAACTCTTAGAGAATGCTTCTCTAGATATTGCAGAGCCTCTCCATTGTCCTGGACATCAGTGGGATGGTCCAACCACACACCCATATTCTCTATTGTCCGATAGTCTCACCACACCCACATACTTTTTGATAATTGTCTCCCCTTTCTTGGAGTTGAGGTTACCAGAAGAATACCCAGTTCCCCACCCTACTCCCACCCTGGCCACCACCCTCTGTGGCTTGATGAATGGCTCACTAACTGAGACTTTCGTTTAACCTTCAGGGCTGACTTGGTTTCTCCTACCTTAAGTTCACAAGCCAAGAAACATTCCTCTTTCTTTAACTCCCTTGTGTTTATGTCACTCAAAATGGAGTCCTGATGCACCTTTAAAATATCCGTATATCTATGTTCCATTAACCACCATAGGACATGTCATGGACAATCCGATTTCTTTTTTCTTTCTTTCTTTCTTTCTTTCTTTCTTTCTTTTTTTTTTTTTTTTTTTTTTTTGGTTTTTCGTGACAGGGTTTCTCTGTGTAGCTTTGCGCCTTCCCTGGAACTCGCTTTGTAGACCAGGCTGGCTTCGAACTCACAGAGATCTGCCTGCCTCTGCCTCCCGAGTGCTGGGATTAAAGGCATGCACCACCACCACCGCCCGGCTCAATCCGATTTCTTATGGTTCGTTATTCCTTAAGGGGTTTAAAATAATTTTATCTTATATATCTCAGATTCCAGAGTATAGTATACAAAATGTATTAATCAGAAATAAACACAAAGTTTACACAAGAAAAAGCACAGGAAAAGTGACACAAAAATCACAGGCTGCTTGTGACAGACAACAGCTTGTATATTTGCTTGACGAATCTTTATAAAATTATTTCAGTTTTGACCTCATCTGTAACATGGGGGGGTTAAAAATAACAACAGAAAGATGGAGGGGCAGAGATAGTGGGGAGTGGGGAGGGGAACATGAATGTAAAATCCTAGCACAGAACTTGGCATCCAGCAAGCCTTTGGTAATTAGTTCTTCCTAGTCCACCCTCATAATCATAATCATTTGGATTAGGAAGCAACGTGGTACAGTGTTAGGACACTGTGATGTCATCTGTAATGCAAGTGGGCAGATTTGCAACAGATGGTTCTTAAAGAAAGCAGGCCACAGGTAGAGAGAAACTATTATCAGATGTAGCAATGAGTGCCTCCAGAACTTAGGAGGCTGAGGCAGGAAGATCTCAAATTCAAGGCCAACTTCTCTTACATGGTAAAGACCCTGTCTCCAGAAAAAAAAAATAATTCCTATCTCCTTACTTATTTGTATGAATGGAGGCCATGAGATCTGGAGGAGGGCAGGAAGGAAAGATCATCTCTCTGAAAGCTAAGTTACAGATGGAGGTTACCATAGAATAGCAAACAGCTATATCAAAAAAGCAAGAAGATTAAAAAAAATAATTTGGCAGGGAACTGGTCATTAGGAAACTTGATGTGTGTTTTTCTTTTATAAAGGAAGGGGAAGCCAAATTGATGGGGTTCAAGACAGCTGTTCATAGGGACAAGTAAACAACAGTTGTCCCCTGGACTCTGCAGGACATCTCTGCCTGCTGGGTGTCTGGGACAATAAAACCCTTCAACAGGGAAACCAAAGCTTGCAATAGCAGCAGCACGCTAGATGTGTACCTGGGTACCGATGACCTGAAATGTCAGAGTATTTGCTTAGAAGGGCTCATCCTGGCTTGTCATCGTGTGATTTTAATCTGCTACCTTGTTGGAAGAGAGACTTGGAATCTATCCTGCTGCTTCCATATATTCCTGATAAAGACAAACATTCTAGAACTGTTGGTTCTCTGTGAGTCTTTTATCCAGAAGCCATCAAAAATCCACCAGAGAGTCCAGGGGCTACCACCCCAGTGACAGTGTTAGGCAAAAGTTGGGAAGAGGACATCACTAAGAAACAGAGCTTGTTGCCTGAATACCCAGCATTCTTTTAATAAAATGTGTTCAAGAGTTAATCTTGGGGGAGGATGGGATACTGAAAATTCAGAAGCCTGCTAGTAAAATGTGTAATATTTATTAACTATATGACTTTTAGATGGGTCAGTTGCTTCTTCTTCTTCTTCTTCTTCTTCTTCTTCTTCTTCTTCTTCTTCTCTTCCTCCTCTTTCTTCTTCTTACTTGTTTTGTTTGTTTGTTTGTTTTGTTGTTTTGTTTTTTCAAGACAGGGTTTCTCTGTGTAGTTTTGGTGCCTGTCCTGGATCTCACTCTGTAGATCAAGCTGGCCTCAAACTCACAGAGACCCACCTGCCTCTGCCTCCCCGGTTCTGGGTCTAAAGGTGTGAGCCACCACACATAGTATTCAATGTTATAAAACTCAGCGTCATACCTGTTCAAAACGATCACATTCCCCCTGGACAACCTCATCCCTTTTCAGCTCAACTGCATCGCACATCTGTAAGCTCAATTCTTCCTTTTCCCACCTGAGAAGTCCTACTCATCCCCCAAGCCCCAAATCCAACATCATCTCCTCCAGACACCCTTCTGATTCTTCCAGCCAGCTACTTGCTCCTTTGTGTCACCAACACACTTTGAAACACAAGCTGTGCTGTGTCCTGCTGCTTTTATTGACATGGTTTTCCTGTTACATAAGAAACTCTTGCTGCTTCTCCTTTCTGGTCCTCACAGATCCCACAGTGCCTGGAACTCGATATTCGCTGAATATGACAATAATGTTCACTGTTGTCGTTGTGTCTTGGCTATCCTAGGCTATGCTAAACATATTACATAAACTGTCCCCAAGTGCTATAGAAGCCCCAAGATTAAACCAGATGTGGTGGCGTGCACAGGCCTATAATCCCAGCCTTCCTGAGGTTGAGGAGAAGAAATAAAAGCTGGAGGCCAGCCTGGGTACTGTAGTGGTGAGTTCCAGGACGGCCTCAGCTACATTACATGTCAGGGTCTTACCTATAAATAAATAAATAAACAAATAGCAAAATACAAAAACAAGAAAAAAGATCCTAAGGTGGCAGACCACAATACAACCTATGAAGTAGTGTTCTGAGTTACAACATGAAAACATTGTCTCTGGCTTCACCAACCAGGCCAAGTCCTTCAGGAAAGCAGCAGAGCAGCGGGGAGGAAGGGGGTCATCAAACCCACAAGGACTTGGGGCAGAGGGCTTAGAAAGCAAACAGGAACCAAGGCAGTTACAAAGTCTTGGTTAGAGAATTCTCAGCCAAGGTCATCCACCAGAACCAGATGGCGAAAGCAGACCGCAGCAGTGGGAGCTGTCTGCCCTGCTCAGATTTGTTGTGTCTCTGTTGAACTGGCTCACGGCTCACCACCTGGAGAAACAGGGACAGGTTGGCTGACCTTACACACCGAGCCCAAGGCGGGGGTGGGAAAAACTAGGAAAGTCATGGACCCTTTCTTTTTCCTAGTAGAAGCAGAATGCGAGAAAGAGAGAGCAAGGAAAGAGCAGGACAAAATCAAAATGTCTGTACGTGTGTGTACACGTGTTTGCACGTGTGTGTGTGTGTGTGTGTGTGTGTGTGTGTGGTTTATGGTTGTGTGCAAACGCACCTGACCATGAGTGCACATTTGGAGGTCGGAGGTTGACATGGGGTATTTTCTTCTATTTCTTTCCACCTTAATTTCTGAGACTGATTCTCTTCCTGAACCCGGCACTCAGCATTCCAGTCAGACTGCTGCGGGTTTCAGCCCTGGTGATCTACCTGTCTCTGCCCCTCACCCACTTAGGAAGGGTGTGAAATCCTGACAGTCACTGAGGATGGATTGTACCATCAGTCCTCTCTAGCCATTCGGACAACCATGGGATGCTGCTGTTGTGTCCTGTGTAGTTAGGCTGATGATGCCGAGGCCTGTACTGAAGATATAGAGATCCGTTCTTCTGGATACACTTCATGAGTCCAGGATAACCAGATAGGTGGCATTTACAATGTGTTAGGTCTTGTCAAACATTTTAGAAATGACAAAGTCTGTGAGAAAAGATTGGGAACTTTTTTTCTCCTCCTTACAGCCCTGGGCTTGAATGAGACAACACACGCTCATACTATGACATCAGACTTCTTCCTAGTCCCCAAGCTAGCAATTGATCAGAGCTGATTGGGACAGATAGGGAGCTGAGAAGTGAAGGGCAAGTTCACTGTGCAAGAGGAGAAGACAAGGAGCTAGACTGACGAGGTGTGTCTTTCTCTCATGCACTCCTGCAGGATCCACCTGGGAAAGGCCAGTAAGTCTGTTCTGCCTCATGGGGGTTTCTTCCCCATGAGGGGGACCAGAGCATCTGCTCCCTACCCCCCCCACCACCACCCCGCTGTGCTTCTATCCTTGTCTTTTTGTTCCCACGGATTTGCAATTTTCCAAATAACCATCAGCATTTTCATCTCTGCTTTGGATCTTTTCTGTGTTGTTACTAGCCTGAGAAGAGACCCTCCTGGATGGAGCAAAGCGTGATAAGGAAGCAGGTTGTGCTACATCCCTACAACAACGCTGTGACTTCGGAAGAAGGCACCTGGTGAGGATCTGGGAATCGAGGCTCTGCGCAGAGGCATAATAATTGAAATTACAGTTTTCTTTTTAAGGGAAAGTTATCTGTCAGTGGTGAACGGACAGAGAAGAATTAAGAGAGATCAAACGGGTGTTGTCGCCATGATTTTGGTCTCCGGAAGGAAGACTGTAGGGAGAAATGGTAGTGGGAACAGAGAGAACAGGGAGATTTCAGAAGGAAATCACGCAGTAGTCACTAATTGGAGACAGATGACAGAAGAAACCGGGGGTTGCAATTCTTCTTCTGAGACTGCAAACTATTAGGTAGGAAGGTGAGCGAGCCAATGGCACAGGAAGTAGTGAGTGCAGCTGGATTGTTTTGGTTTAGATGTTCCCAGATAGTCAGATGGCCATGTTACAACAACAGCTTGGAATTCAAGACAGATGGCAGCTGAGGTCAGAGCCCCATCTTTTCTGCCTGCTCCCAGGGCCGCTGTCCCTCCTGAATGGAGCAGCAAGTAGTGAAGAGCTGCACTGGAGAAGAGGCATTCTAGCACACAGTTCGAAGCTTCTCGGGTGGTGGTGGGGTACAGAGTGAAGCGAGAATAACATTCATGGCTAATATGTAGGCAGTTGGAGGCTGAACAAGCATGAGTTCTACTGAGTGTGTGCTAGGCTGGCCTACTTAGTCCTCAGGGCTACAGGTAAAACTATGGGTGGCTGGAGAAGTCAGCTTGCACAGCTTAAAAAAAAAAGTGCATAGCAGTGGCATGTGCCTCTAGTCCCCAACACCCAGGAGATAGGGCCTGGAAGACCTAACGTTTGAGGCCAAATGAACTAGAGCAAAACTTGTCTCAAGAAACAAACAAACAAAAAACAAATGGAGGTATAGCAGTGTGTCTACATCTTAATGGACAGAAGAAAATCGGAGATGAAGTCATTCCTAAAGGGAAGAAATTTGTTCTGCTCACCAATCTGGTAGATGGGACGTTCATGAACATGGCATTGGCCAGAGCCTTTTGTGGCATCTACTCATGGCAGGAAGTGGAAGCAAGTGGGTACCTGCAGAGCAAACAAAATACAGGGATGCCCTTACTTTATAACTCATTTTGAGAAAGAATCCACTCCCATGAGAAAGACATTAAGCGCATCAGTTCTTTGAACTGGCATAACCACCTCCCAAAAGCTGTACTTACGTAGTTCAATGGCAGTAAAATTTCTCCAGGCACTTCAGAAGGGACAGACTATATTTAAACCACAGAAGTGAGTTCTTTTTGCCAGGTTGCAAAGCCATGGCTTTAAAGCAACAATTATTATTTCTCTCTTCAGATGATTGTGTGGGAGAGCCAGGTGGAGGCTTTTCCTGCACCTTCCCTGGCATTTTCCATGTGTCTGCAAAAACTAGGTGTTTGGAGGAACCAGGGATGGTATTCAAGGGACTAGAGTGCAGGAGTCCACCATAGCCAAAGGTTGCCAACAGATATTAGAACTAGAACAAAATATCTCCAAGGACAAGAATGGGCATGAGTCTATTGCCCAGTTGCTGACTGTGAGTGATAATGACGATAAAGAATAGAACTGCCAGGCAGCCCACAGGCTCTCCTGCCCTGGCTCATTAAATCCCCAAGGAAACAGGGTCAGAGTGTGTGCTTATTAGCACCATTTTCAACAAGGAATCATGTATGAACTCCCTAAGTATTTCCATCAAGGAGGAAGCCCAGAGGCCTACAATCTGAAACAAAGGCTTGATTTAGTGACTGTATGAATTTTAAAAACAATATTCTAAAGGTGAGGGGGCGGGGCTATGATCTAAGTAAGATGCCGGAGATCATACTTCTAGATGTTGATTCTATGAAGAATAATACACAATAAACCATGACACGGGAAAGAATGTGAATCAAACCCCTGAAGATTCACTGGAACATGGGCTATGACAAAGATCATAGGATACTGAGAAACTGAAAACTTAAATGCCACCACCAGAGAGGGTGTATCCTTAGGATATGCTGGGGTATGTTACAGAAACAGCTTCTTGAACTGCAGATGCTCAAAACTACAAAAAACAGCTTTTGTGATCCCCGGTGGTTGGAACTGAGTTTTCAAGGTTAGCATGCAGAGGTCTAAGCTGATCTGATGGAGATGCTCACCCCTCCTTCCCCTTCCCCACCCCTCCTCCTGTTTTTCTTTTTACAGTATATCACTGTCTATCACAGGCTGTTTATGATTCCTCCATCCTTCAGCCTCAGTCTCCCAAGTGTTAAGATTGCAACGTGTGGGCCACAAAACCTGGCTTTGCAGTTTTTATTTTTAAAATAAACTTTTCGGATAACTAAGTCAAGAAACTGTATCAGTCACATGCTGGTCCCTAAAGTTTACATGTATGTTATATTAGTCACACCAGGTCAAAACATAAAATGAGAGTGACTGCTATCCTGAGCCCAAAGGTGGAGGAGAATTACACGTACTGGGGGAGTAGGGTCAATGAAGACCACAGAGAAAGTCTCAAGACTATGGAAGGACCTGGATGGGAGATGCAAAGAGTAAACTCAGGCCTAGGAGTCAAAGCTTTGAGAGGGCTGTATGGGGGTCATACACCTGGAGCATCTACCAACAACTACAAACAGCTTAGGGCTTTTCCTGCATCCTGATTCCCCACCCCCCAACACCCAATCTAAGATACACTATTCTGTGTCAGTCTGCAGAAAGTCCCCCCCACCCCCACCCCCCACACACCAGGCTCCAGATATGACCTGAGACAAAGCATGACCAACTCAAAGCATGGAATGAGAGCTTGGGCTAAGAGATGCCATAGGTAAATGGTGCTTAGAGAACATTTCCTATGCTCAGGGCTAGGTGGAGGTGACTTACGGGAGTCCGTATGCCAGCTGTTCATAGGTATCTAAGTGACATTCATCATTAGAACTCTTTGGTGGCAGGACAGGAGGAATGGCTCAGTGATTAAGGAGGCTTGCAGCTCTTGTAGAGCACTTGGGATTTGGTTCCTGGCACTAATATGGCAGCTCACAACTGTAACTCCAGTTCTAGGGGATCTGACGCCTCCTTCTGGCCTCTGAGGGCACCGGACATGCATGCGATATGCAGACATACATGCAGGCGAAACATTCATATATATGAAATAAAATATTTAGTACTCTGCAGTAGGCTGAGCTTCTGTGTTTCCTGACAGCCACAGATGAGATTTAAAATGCGAAAGGCCAAGTATTTTCATTTTTCAATAAAAAAGTGTGTATCCCAGGAGACAAACACTTAAGTGTAAATAAAACCAAGAGTGTTATTTGTTGCATGTGATTTATTCACACTGTGGACCATATTTTAGTTACAGGTTCCCAAAGTCCAGAACTCTCCCATCACGTTCTCTGAGTCACCTTCTCTGAGCCCAGGGCAAAACGTTATGTGTTTATTAACTCAGGGAAGAGACTGAGATAATGAGACCAGACTTGTTTATTTTTTGATTACTTACATTCCTGAGGTATTTAGTGCTGAAAGAATTGTGGGGAATGCACAGGGGGTTCTTGTTCTCTTAGGTTATCTTTCTCAGTTGGCAGATGTTTAGAAGGAGCCTATACTGGATCTCACGTCATTTAAGTCCCTAATTCTTTCACAAATGCCAATAACGCCTGAGGAACAGCAGGCAAGAAGTTAACTTGTAGCCCTGCAACTCACTCATAAAAAGCAACAGTCCAGAACGTTAGGTAGAAGCAGGGTGCAGGTCTAGGTCCATTTTAATGAGAACCATTGTGTTAGGCAGACTTCTTACATTTCAGTAGGATATTAAAGAAGGATGCAAAACATATGAAGTTGAGAAAAATAAACATTTCAAGAGAAGAGCACCATATGCCTTTCCTTTCTTCGAGTAGCCCAGAAATGTCTCCCTTCAAAGCAGAAGGGTGAACTCCACAGCCAAGGACGGAAACTAAAACAACCCATATGGAGGAAAGGGAAGAGAGGTTTAAGGAAGGTCACACAGCACATGTGCCAGAAACAATGTCACAGCGGAATCCATTCTTCCCTAAGCTGTCACTCATTCAGCTGCAGGAATGACCTGGTATGTGCCTTTCAACTGAAGAACTGTTTTTTCATTAACATCCCACTCCAGATTGGTTATCAGGAATGGCTCAATGGGCAATTATTATTCATGAAAAATGGATGTTAATTAGAAGATGATTACATACAATTAATTTTAATAAGGGCATTTGTGTTCTTCGGAGCCTGTGTAGGGATGACCCCAGAAAGAGGATAATGCTGATCATAACCCAACTTCCTTCTTGCCAATGAACCCCTGTTTTACTCAGGTCCAAGGTGGGAAGTACTTGAGGGAGGCTTGAGCTCTTTCTGATCCCTGGGAGCCATTCTGGACTTCTGCTGGCCAGTGATCAGCTTAAGACACTGGCTCCTGACCTAATTGTTTTCCTGAGATGACTGGGGTCTATCTTATGGTATTAGAAAAGCCAAAAATGGTAAGTGATGATATGATGAAATATATATATATCCCTCATTCCTGATGAGAAACATTTTCCTCACTCACAAAATGTGTTCCTCCCCCTTCCTTCCTTCCTTCCTTCCTTCCTTCCTTCCTTCCTTCCTTCCTTCCTTCCTTCCTTCCTTGTTTTCTTCCTCCCTCCCCCTCCCTCCCTCTCTTCTTTTCTTCCTTCCTTCCTTCCTTCTGTTGATCCCATCCTTACTGAAGCCACTGCCCTGCTTTATGCCATGGACATTAATTTGTCTCACATATAGTCGGCCTTCTGCATTTAAATATTTTACATCTAGAGAGATTCAACCAACTATGGATTGAAAATATTGAGGAAAAATATTTTGAAACTATGCTGAACATGTACAAGCAAGGCACTGGCTATTCTGAATATTCTAGAGATGGTTTAAGTACATGGAGGGTGTGTTTATGTTCTAGGAAGACACTATGCTATTCTATACAGGGGCTTCAGCACCTGCAGACTGTGGTACCTGGGTACACAGCTAAAAAGACTCCTGTGGTGTAACCATATCTGTTAAAATAATCATATGGACTCTTTTTTTTTCAATTTCCTGACATTTTGATAAGGAATTTTGCATCCCTGTTTTTGAGGAGTATGAGTTGATAGTATTCTTTGATTTGTTATGCATATTCCTAGTAGTGGTATCATTTTATTCCTGACCTCAAAAATAAATTGTAAGAGTTTCTTCTTGTATTTATAAGACTATGTATAGAAATGATTATATTATTTCTCATTTAAATATCTGGTGCCAGGGAAGTCATGGCACCATAAGTTTTTCCCATGAAAAGATTTTATTTTTATTGTATACATACATACACACACACACATATATATATACATACATACATATGTAAACATGAACATATACATACAGTGTGTGTGTGTATTTTAGTATATGTGAGGGTGCATGTTGCATGTGTATGTTGAGTGGGAGTGTTTTGGAGGCCAGAGGTTGGCATGGGTTGTCTGTTTTGATGGCTTTCTACTTGTTTACTGAAGCAGTTACTTCTCAGTGAACTCAGCTCATCAATTCAGCTAGCGGAATAGTCTACCTTGTCCAGTGTATCCTCTGTCACCACTGACTGAGCCCAGGGACACACAAGCACTACCACGCCTGCTGGGCCTGTATGTGGGTGCCGGGGACCCCATCTCTGCCTCTCACGCTTGTACAGGAGGCACTTTACCCACTGAGCCACCGTTCCAGTGCCATGAGGTTTTAAACTTTAAACCGCATTGATAGAGAGTGATCACAGTGTTTCTTTCTTCTTTCAGCTTATATTTTGTATGACATTTGTCCATTTAATTGAAGCTGTGACTTTTGTGATAAAAACATTTTCATTAATGTTCTTCTTATCACGTTGGTAGTTTATCTTGGAATATCACCTTTCTTACCCCAATGTCAGTTACTTATTTTTCCTTCCTATTTGTTTCTGACCAGTCTAGAGTATTTTTTCAAGTCCATTGTTCTTTTAAAATGTTTTGGTTCCGCTGATTTCTTCCCCTAATGTTTTACTTCCTTTTTTTAAAACTAATTTTTGTTCTGATTTATCTTCACTCTTTGTTTATTTGGGTTTGATTTGCTCTTTGTTTTCCAATCTCCTTAGGTGAATGGCTAGGTGGCCAAATTGTTAATTCAAAATGTTCTTTCCTGACTCATGCTTTCATCTGTAAATTTCCAGCTAGCCTTGCCTTAGAACCCACCACGTGTCCTGGTTTTGGTTTTGCCCTGCAGCTATGTATAAACATGCTATTTACATTTTCAAATATTTGGATATTTTCCAGACTTTTATCACTGATTTTATAGTTTTATTCAATTGTATTTAGAAACTACATTTTATGTTTTAATTCTTCTAAGGATATTGAGTTTGCTGATGGTACACATTATGCTTATTTTATTGAATACCCAGTGTATTCCTGAAGAGAGTATGTACTCTAATAGTGGGTAATTACCCATTATGTTAAGCTGGTTGGTTGTGTTGGCCACATCTCACCTTGACTCATTTGTCTGTCCTGGCATTTGTTGAAAAGGGAGTGTCATCATATTCAACTAGAGTTGTGCACTTGCTGGATGCTCCTTCCAATCTGGTTTGCCTTGCCTTCATGTATATGGAAATTCTGTCATTAAGAACATGGACCCAAGTGATGATTTTAAAGTAAACTGACCACGTTATTATGAGGTATCTAACTTTTCCCTGCTCAGATCTTGTGTGCAGAAATCTCCATTGCTCTGTATTCCTATAACCGCTACCGTTCCTGTTCGACTCGCGTCTGCCAAGGCCTCATCTCCGTCATCACCCATCCCACTCACTATTCAGTCCTGCTGCATCTGCCTTTAAAGGGAGCTTCTCGGGACAGTGCTAGGCGCTAAGGACTGTTCACTCTGTCAGCTTCTGTCATTTAACAGAGCATGTGGACAATTGGAGATCAATATAGCTGGCTCCCAATCCATCACCTTCCTGTGTGCACCCTTTTTTGACATCTGTATCAACTTCATGTTTATAGAATTCTCTTTTACTCAATTAATAGCATTTTTAAAAGCTTGTTCTTGCTTTGAAGTTATTGCACGGTTACAACATAGAAAATCTGAAGCCTTTGTGTGATTGTCTCACATTCTATTCTTGCATGATCAACCTCAAATTCGGCGTTGGCTTTGTTTGAAATTGGAATAAACCTCCTGAATAAATTTTGAAACTGAGAAAACATGTTTTATTTTACTCACAAAACCACCATTTCTGGTGTTATCTTATTTTATGTTTTCTGTTGTATAAAGCTAAGTTTTCATCTGATTTCCATTTTCTTTTCCTTGGAGGATTTCTTGTACCACACCTCATGGCTCTGCTGGGGATGAGCTTTCTCACCTTGTGTTTGGAGGACCTGTTGTTTTGTTTTGTTTTATTTTGTTTTGTTTTTTCTGTGCTGAAAGATGGTTTTCTTGGGAATAGAATTCCAGGGTGGCAGCTGTTTTATTTCAGTCCTTGAAGGACCTGACTCTGTTGTCTTCCAGCTTGAGTGTTTTCAGAGGCAGCCTGCCATAAATCCTGTCCTTGTTTTTCTGTGTGGAGTAGACCCTGCTCTCCTGTCTGCTCCCGTCATTTAATATTGCTCGTTTTCAGCACTTTGCTGAGGATGCATCTTAATGCGTTTTTCTTTTTATATATTATATATTGTGTGGTGTTCGTTGACGTGTTTAGGTTTGTTGATGTGTGGTTTTGATGTCATTAAGAACATCTGGAGCATTGTTTATTTAAAGATTTGTGGATTCATCTTTCTGGGACTCTATTGTAACACAAATCTTAAAAGGTCTTATAATAAAAAGCCCAGGGCCAAATATTGGGGTGAAAGCTGAAAGATCAGAGGAGCAGAACAAGCCAGCCAGAGGTAACAAGTTCTTACCTCTAGGAAATCCTCAGTCTCAAGAGAGTGAGTTCCTGTTTCCTCGTGCCTTATATACCTTTCTGTGCCCAGACATCACTTCCTGGGATTAAAGGCATGTGTGCTTTCCAAGCAAAAGCATTAGATCTCAAGTGCCGGGATTAAAGGTGTGTGCCACCACTTCCTGGCTCCATTTCTCTTATGTAGCCTGGTGTGGCCTTGAACTCACAGAGACCCAGACATGTCTCTGCCTCCTGAGTGATAAGATTAAGGGTGTGTGCCACCACTGCCTGACCTCTATGCCTGACTCTAATCTAGTGGCTGGCTTTGTCTTTTGATCCGCAGGTAAATTTATTAGGGTATGCTATATATCACCACACTCTATGGCATGTGTAGCACACAGCCTGCAGGTTACTGCCAAAGGTCCCATGACTAGGGTTGTCTGTTCTCTCTCTTTACATTAATGTGGCATCTATCACTTGGTCTACAGATTTGATGAGCTTTTCTTCTCTGCTATCTGATGCTAGTATTAGTCAGTGTATTCCTGACTTTAGTAATTTTTTTTTTTTGATCTCTAGAAACTCTACTTGACTCTTTTTACTTCCCCACTCTTTCTTTTCCCCACATCCATTCTCTTTCTTTAGTTTCTGAGCATAAAAATATCTTCTAATCCTTGATACTTGGTCAGTACTGGGCACTTTTCGCTGTAAATCAATTTTACTTCTCATTATAGCTCATATTCTCCTCTCTTTGCCTGTGACTTACAACGGGATGTGCTTTCCATGTGTGCCTGCTAGATTTTCTTCTGTCTCTTTTCCTTTCCAACTCTTGAGTGGCAGTTCCACAGCAGTTCAAGGTCAGGGTTGGCTACAGAGTGAGGCCCTGTAAAATAAGTAAACAACTCAGTCCCAATGACGCAGGTCTGTAACCCTAGCTCCTTAGGATGTTGAAGCAAGAGAGTCTCAAGTTCAAGACTAATGAGCAATTTAGTGAGAACTTACCTAAAAAAAAAAAAAGTTAAAAAGAGGTCTGGGGAGATGGCTCAGTGGTAGAACACTTGCCTGCTGTGTGTACAGGCAATAAATCTGAGTACCGCTAAATGAATAAATAAACAAGCAACTAAATAAATTGAATTAGTCCAGTGGAGTCCTCAGGAAGATCTGTAGGGCCTAAGGCATTAGGTGACATTGGACAAGGAGATACCTGGCCTGCCTCTTACTGCCTTGTGTAGCAAATTCCACTTGAAAGTATGCATGTAAACTGAAAGAGGGAACAAAAATAAAAGTATTTTATTCCCAGTATTACACTTTGCCAAGACAATAAAGTTTTATTATTTTAAGTATTGACAATAGATCAAGCTTCCATAGAGGTGAAGACAGTTACCATCAGTCACACAGATACACATGTGTAGCTAGAGTTTTCCTGCCTGGCCCACGGTCAGGATAAATCTCTCTCACCTGCCAGTCACACAGCTGCTCAGACCCAACCAAGTGAACACAGAGACCTATATTGCTTACGAACTGTATGGCCGTGGCAGGCTTCTTGCTAACTGTTCTTATATCTTAAATTAATCCATTTCTATAAATCTATACCTTGCCACATGGCTCATGGCTTACCGGCATCTTTACATGCTGCTTGTCCTGGCAGCGGCTGGCAGTCACTCCCTCCGCCTTCCTGTTCTTTTTATTCTCTCTGTTAGTCCCGCCTATACATCCTGCCTAGCCACTGGCCAATCAGTGTTTTATTAGTAACACATTTGCCATACAGAACATCCCACAGCACACATGCATACAGAAGTCATCAGGGTCAATCGATTTCCTTTTGTTGCTACCATTTTCTTGTTTGTTTTAGTTACTAAATATGCTATAAAGAGATCTTCATCTTTTTAAAGCAAATATAAAGTTTTTTTCAATTTCAAAATTAATTATTGTTATCCTATTTTTTTCTAAGTCAGGTTATGGACAAGAATAAATCTAATTCATTAAAAAATTCTTGATCCCATTTTGGAAAAAGAATCTAGAGAAACCATGCATTTGTATTTTCTTGTCCCAAGAATCTAACCCTGACAATACCCTTTCTCTTCTTGTTAAGCAGATAGCTGGTCAGAACATGTCTACAGACAGGCTTAAATACTGTGGAAAGTGTGACAGAAAAATTACCAAAGTCATGGGTTCAGTGGAATGCTTTCCCAGCACTGGGCACAGGGAGAAAGAGTCATTAATAAGGCCATGAAACCCAGGAAGGCTGGGGGAGGGGGTGGGCACACACAGGAAGCCCAGTGGAGGGAGGAAGGGGAGATTTCCGAAGAGATGCCAACAGAACACAGGAAGCAAATGACTGTAAAAATCATCTGTAACAAAGACAATTGTTTAGCTTTGTTGTTTTGAGTTAGCATCTCATATAGTTCAGGCTAACCTTGAACTTGGCATGTAACTGAGGATGGCCTGGAACTTCGCTTGACTCCATCTCCCAGATTCTGGGATTATAGTCACAGGCCACCATACCCAGCTTGACAAAGGCAATTTAAATGCAAAGGGCAATTAAAAAACATTTATGAAAAGTGTGTTTCCCAGAGGTGCTTTCTAGAGAGCTACATTCTCAAATGCCAGCTATCGGGGAACGGTTTGCCTTTGGAAACAGGAAGGAGACTAGGACACAGGAGTGTTGATCTTGTGTGTGTGGTTTGGGGTTGCAGATTACAAAGACTTCTTCTGACTTGGGGAGTGCCCTCTGCTTGTCCTCAACCACAACCTCGCACTGTTCTGTCTTAACTGGAAAACAAGATGACTGAAAGCCAGCTGGGCCACACTCAAGAACATGCTCAGTCATGGCCACAGAAATACTTCCCAATGTTCACACTTTGTACTCTACAAAGCTTTCCACATTCCCCGTCTCACACTGAGCCCATCTGCACTAGCGTCGTCCTTTTACAGATGAGGCAGCCAAGGCTCCACTCTATGGGACCCCAGCAGTGTGTGCCCTTCAGATAGGAAGGTCGTTGCCTTAGTCACAGCAGCTCACTGCCTTGCCACGGATGGCCACATGCCAAGCACCTGAAATATTAGTCTAAAGGTATCAGGTCTATATGGTTCCACTTGAGTTCACTGCTTGAGTTGGCAAAGATTGAAAAGGTGCCAACCAGGCTGGATTCTTGCTAGAAACTAGGAGAATACTGCTCTTGACATGTTTTTATATCACACCTTCTCTCTCAGATGTCTAAGCTGTGAGAGGTGTCGTAGAAGAAAGTGGAATAGAAAATACTAAAGGCTACGATGGGAAGGTAGAGGAGGGATGGATAATGAGATAATAATTTCTAGTGTTCTTACAAGCATGGCAACGTGGCTATAGTTTACAGTAGCTTATTAGATTTTTTTTTAAAGAACTAGAATAAACAAACACAAGACTTTCAAACACAAGGCACAACATAGCGATGTGGATACTAATTCCCTTGGCTTAGTCAGTGTATATATGTGTTGAAATATCACTATGCCCACTGCTCATTGGCAGATTTCAGATGCACATGGATGAAGGTGAAGGTCCAGGTTTCCATGCTGTATGCTGCCTGAGGATCAATCACTCTCAGCTCTTAGAAGCCACTCTGTGGTTCCCTTAGATGGATGGAGGCAGTCCATTCTGTCTTCAACCAAGGACACTGTACCTCTCTCATGCTTCATTTCTTCTGACTTCCTATTCTGCAGCCTTCCTAAGGAAGCCTTCTGTACTTAACGCATTCACACGGTGATGGAATCTCTCTCTTTGGCCATATGACATAACAAGCCATGGGGTGGGTAACAGACCATATTCTCTCTTCACATGCACCAGATTCAGGGTTCCTGTGATATGATTCTCAGCTTAACTTTCTCTTTGCAATTGACACGTAGCCCTATACATCATTGTGGGATATACCGTGACTTTCTAACACCCGCATATAAGGTGTACTGACTAAATCAGGATAATTAGCATCTGTCTCCTCGGTGCTTTTTGTTCAGAGGCTTTGGGCCCCTGCCTTTAGTTCCTCATAAAATATGCACTGGGCTATTGTAAACTGCCTGTGATGAGCATCCTTAAGCAAGTATTTTGCAAACATCTGGAAGCCCAAGTTCCTTAGTGGTGATACAGCCATGAAATTAAAATGTTTTCATAAAGATGCTGACTAAAAGATTTATTATTTTAATATTTTCCCTGTGTACCATTACCAAATATCTACTCTCAAAAGTGTAACCAAACGCTAGTAAAAATTATATTTCGTGACAAACCATCGTGGTATATAGGATAAGCCAAATTTCACAGTGATACAGTCTCCCACTAGACTACGCTCTTTTCAGGTACTAGCCACAGTTTGGGGCTCAGAAATGCCCTTACATTCTGAGCAGTGGCTGCAAATTTGGAAGCCTTTGTGGCTTTTGTTTGGTTATTCATCACAGCAGGGCAGGAAAGATATGAATCAGCTAAAGAGAGAGACAGGATGTGAGCCTGGAAGGTGTCTAGATTCCAACCTGCCTTCATGCCCCAGGGACAGGTTGTTTCCCGTCCCACTCTGAGCACGTTGCTGTGTGACAGGGTGGGCAAAACACAGATGCCCTAACTTCACAATGGATATGCAGCCAATAAACCCAGTGTAAAGGACAAGCGGTATAAGGTCACTGCACATTCAACCCACCCAACCCCTGCACAGCCCAGGTGAGAAGCAGCACATCGCAGACTATCATACGCTCCCTCTGGTGATCACGCCACGGCTGACCTGAGCCTCTGGCTCATGACGCTGCCAGCGTCATAAGCTGGAAGGACAGAAGTCAAACATTTAAAGCTTGGTTTCCACAAAATCAGAATTATCATCACTCTATCACGAAGTTGAAAGTTTGTAAGTGAGCCATCATAAAGAGGGACACCTTTGTGGCCTTGACCCATGATGTCGTTGTGAGCCCCAGCATTCAGAGTTTTTACTGACATTTCACATTGAATCACACTCTACCCACGTGAGGCAGTCTGTAGCTTCTCTCCCTTGCCCCATGATCATATGGATGCCACGGGGCTCAAAGCCTCTCTCTCCTGAGCACATGCTTGTTTGTTTGTTTGTTTCTGCTGTGTGAGGTATCAAGAGGCCTTCTGCCTGTTACCCCTTTCGTATAAACCACGAGGCCTAGCCTCATGTCCTGCCAGGTGTGATAAAGAAAGGTGGGCTGGAGAGGTGGCTCAGTGGTTAAGAGCTCCGGTTGCTTTCCCCTAAGTTCAGTTTCCAATGCCTGCTCACAACCACCCATAACTCCAGCTCTAGGGGATCCTACATTCTTTTTCTGACCTCCGCGGGCTCCTGTACACATCACATGGGTAGTGGCAAGAACTGGACGGCGGTGGCGGCGCACGCCTTTAATCCCAGCACTCAGGAGGCAGCAGCAGGCGGATCTCTGTGAGTTCAAGGCCAGCCTGGTCTACAGAGTGAATTCCAGGACAGCTAAGGATATACAGAGAAAAACAAAAGCAAATACAGTAAAACAAACAAACAAACAGTGTGAAATATCAATAAAAACTCTGAATGCTGAGCCTCATAGTGGCATGAACTCATGCACGTTCACACACACACACACACACACACACACACGGGGGGGGGGGGAATGGGGGGGAGGGAGGAAGGGAGAGAGAGAGAGAATACATTTTTAATATTAAAATAAAAAGAAAGTCTGATCACTCTGGAATGATGGAAATCTGGAGGTCACCCCTGCAGAACTGTGGATAGACAACAGCCAAGCTCTCTTTTATACATAAGGTAAGATGTGGAGTGCTTAAAATGCTATGCTCTGAGCACAAGTCAGGAATATGGCTGCTCTGTGATCCATTTTGCTCATGATTGTGTTATGGTCGACATCAGAGATGTGTCGTGGCTTTGCTGACACTCACGCCACTCTGAAATTTTTCTTGAAGGATCCAAGTGCTCAGCCAATTCCATCTGGAATCCATGCCACTCTAGACCTACTACACACCATCTGCTTCAGATGTATTGAGATTTTTGTATGTTTACACTCACAAGTATCTAATACATATCCTCAACAGGAAAGTACCGATGCCGCTGAAAATCAGATGCTGAAGCAATAACTAGGCAGGAGCGTTGAAGTTGTGTCCTTTGTTCCCTACAGCAGCTTTCTAGACTGGGGTTGTGGTTACAAGGTATATACTTTTATTTATGAAGCAGTCACGGTGGAGTGTCAGTGACTCAAAAAATGGAAGAGAATGAATGACAAGTGATGCAGTAATCCCTACCCAAGATGAGCAGCCCAAAGAGCGGAAGGAAAGCGGAAACCTAAGCAGACTTCCGTAGAGCAGTGCTCATGACAGAATGATTCACCACAGTCAAAGAGACCCAACCCAGTGTTTACTGATGGATAAACAGGTAAACGCATGAGTGCGCTCACACACACACACACACACACACACACACACACACACACACACACACACAGAGAGAGAGAGAGAGAGAGAGAGAGATATGAAGAGTCTAGTTTCAGTTCTGTTGCCATGCTAAAATACCCTGACCAAAAGTAACTGAGAGGAAAAAGGGTTTTATTTGACTTACAATTTTAAACCATCATTGAGTGAAGTCAAAGCAGGACTCACTTCAAAGAAGGAACTTGAAGGCAAGTCTGCTTGCTGTTCCACACAGCTTTGCACCTACCGAGGAACTCACTTCATAGGCAAAGAAGTATAGCATGACCCATGGAGGATGCTGTTTGCTGGCAGGCAGGCAGGCAGGCAGGCTTATCCTCAGTTAGCTTTCTTACACATGTCAGAGCCACCTGCCTAGGGAATGGTGCTGCCCACAACGGGCAGGGCCTTTCTATTGCAGTTAGAAATCAGGGCAACCAGCCACAAACATACCCACAGGCCAACTGATCAAGGCAATTCCAGAATTGAAATCCTCCTCTCAGATAATTCTAGGTTGTATCAAATCAATAGTTAAACCTAACCAGGATGGCATATAATGGAATATGGTTAACCCTAAAAAAGAAGAAAATTTTGGTGTATGCTACAATATGGGTACAATATGAAGATAGCATGGTAAGTATGATTCTACCTGAATGAGATTCTAGAGTTATCCAATTTATAGAGACAGAATAGTGACTACCAGGAGCAAGGTAGAGGGAAGACTAATGAATTGTTGAATGGATCCAGAGGTTCAGTTCAAGGTGATTAAAAAAAAGTTCTAGATATGGAAACTGATGATGGCTATGTGTGAGTGTGGATGATGGCACACTAGGAATCCTGAGCCCTGGACTCCTGCTCTGACCATATGCAAACAATGTTCTATTGACTCCTTCTACTGGGAGGGAGAATAATTTGCCCTGGCTCAAGTTCAAAGAGAACCTTAATATCAAAGCTTTAGCCAGTTCTTTATGTTCCTAGGATAGAGGCCTGGGAATCATGTCCCTTTTGTTTTTCTGAAACACCATTGAACTCTTTGACCATAGTGACGTCTCCCAGGAGTAATCGCTATGGGTGCAGGTTGCAGAAGAGAAAATCAAATTTCCCTGCTCCTGAGAATAGGATTCTTTTTTTCTCTTTTGGAAGCAGCAGTAATTGAAATCTTGCCCCAACCAGAGCCTGAGAAGGTAAACTTTTGGAATGCTAGGACCAGACGGAAGAGTAAGGAAGGGGAGGGAAGGGTCTTGGTAGGGCTTGAGAGACCCAGGAAAAATGGCGGCAGGTTGATCTATGTGTCCATTGATGGGTGTCGGGTCTCTCTGTAATTAAGGAGGGAGAATTTGTTCAACAGTGATGTGTTCAGTTTTCAGATACAACTCTTCTGAAGTTGCTTTTTCTTCTGGCCAGACTTGTGCAGGACAGGCTCCGTGCAAGAGGAAAGGGTAGCATCTTAGGTTAGGAGAATGGGGACAGAGGGAGATGGCAGCCTGGAGTTGTCTGAGAAATTCAGGGTGAAGCAGGAGGTAACCACATGGCCATAATGAGACTGTCTAGGGATAGCTCTGGAGTGGTGACGGGGCACAGACACGCGGTGGTAGATGAGCAGATAGACAGGTATTGGTTAATTCAAATTGCTCTTCAAGGAACAAAGGATTTTTTAAAGCAAAGATATAACAGATCTTTCTTCATATTGCTAGCTCCCAAATAATGACACAGAGACTTCTTATTAATTATGAAAGCTTGGCCTTAACTTAGGCTTGTTCCCAACCAGCTCTTAAAACTTAAATTAACCCATTTATATTCATCTATGTTCTACCACATTATCTATCCTCAGTACCATATGTCTGAACTTCCTCCATGACTAGCTGGCAAATCTCCCACCTCAAATTTTTCCCAGAGTTCCTCTTTTGGTTCGGAAGTCCTGCCTATCCTTGCCTGCCTAGCTATTGGACATTCAGCTCTTTATTAAACCAATCAGGTGAGGTAGAACGGAGACACACGCTCACACAGTGTACGAAAAGACGGTCCCAAGAGAAGGATAGCTAGAGCACGTCATGTGACAGACATTCAATGAAATATGTCAAAAGCATTTCCCTCATTATTGCTAGAGTAAGCTTTAGCCCATCCTATCTGAACGCCTCGTGTTCTCTGCAGTGGACCCCTCACCTTCCATCAATAGGGTTCTGTCTTTTTTCTGTCTAGCATTATATCCAGTCATATGAAATTCAACGAAGAGAAAACCCCAGGAAATCATGGCTCAGACACATGAGGTCTTATGCACAGAGAATTTCCGAGGCAGCTGGTGCAGAACAGATGTGAAGTGCCAGGAAAACTTTAGAAGCTTTTGATGTCTCCATTCTTCTACTGTATAGTTTCCATTCTGAAGCTTCTTTTTTTTTCTTTTGTGTGTATGTACACACATGTATGTGTACTCACATAAATATGTGAATATATGTATGTGTACATATGGGTATGTGTGTGCATGTGTGTATATACATGTATATGTACATACATGTGTGGGTATGTGTGTGTATATGTATACTGTATGTGTGCACATGTGAATATGTGAATATGGTATGTGTGTGCATATATGTACACACATGTGTGGACGTTGTGTGCTTGTGTGTATGTGTGTATACATATGGGAGTGTTTGTGCATGTGTGTATATATGTGTGTATGTACACACATGTGGGCGTGTATTTGTGCTTGTGTGTTTATGTGTGTGATTGTAAGTCTGTGTATGCATGTGGAAGCTAGAGGTCAACTGTGGTGATATATTGTGCACCTCAATAAAGCTTATCTGGGGATCAGAGGACAGAGCCAGCCACTAGATTAGACATAGAACCAGACAGTGGTGGCACACACCCTTAATCCTATCACTTGGGAGTCAGAGATCTGTCTGGATCTCTGTGAGTTCAAGGTCACCCTGGAAAGAGCCAGGTGTGGTGGCACACACCTTTAATCCCAATACTGGGAAGCACACACACCTTTAATCCCAGGAAGTGACATGGCTGAGTGGAGAAAGGTATATAAGGTGTGAGGAGACAGAAACTTAAGCAGTTCAGCTGAGACCTGATAGGGTGAGGACTCAGAGGCTTTCAGGCTGAGGAAACAGGATCGGCTGAGGAGTTGGCGAGATGAGGTTGGCTGTGGCTTGCTCTGCTTCTCTGATCTTTCAGTTTTCACTCCAATGTCTGGCTCTGGATTTTTATTAAAAGACCTTTTAAGATTCGTGTTACAGTCATCACTAGCTGATGTTCCTTAGGTTCAGTCCTTCTTGCTTTATGAGGTAGGGTCTCTTCTTCAACACCTATTTGTCACCTATCTGACGAGGCTAGTTGGCCCCCAAGCCCCAGGAATCTCCACACATCTCTCTCTCTCCAATGCTAGGGCCATATGTGCACTTGGCGTTTTTTTTTGTTTGTTTGTTTGTTTGTTTTGTTTTGTTTGTTTGTTTGGGGTTTTTTTAAACGTGGATTCTGGGGATAAACCCGGGTGCTCATGCTTGTGTGACAGCTACCTTAGGCACTGAGCCATCTCTCCAACACTTCAAGCTTCCTTTTTAAGTTCCTCATGGCTTACAATGGTTAACTTTAGCTGTAAACTCAATTGACACAACCTAGAATCATCTTGGAAGATCGGCTCAATGAGGAATTATGTAGATTGGGTTGATATAGGAAGAGCCAGGACAGTGTAGGAGAACTATTCCTAAATTATATAAAAGTGAAAAAAGCTAGATGAGCAGCAGGCAGACAGCATGGATGCTGTCTAAGAGTTTCTACTGCTGTGAAGAAACCCCATGACCACTCAACTCTTATAAAGGAAAGCATTTAATTGTGGCTTACTTAAAGTTCAGAGGTTCAGTCCATTATCATCATGGTGGGAAGCAAGGCAGTATGCAGGCAGACATGGTGCTGGAGAAGGAACTGAGAGTTCTACATCTGGATCCAAAGGCAGCAGGAAGAGGAGAGAGACACTGAGCCTGGCTTGAGCTTCTGAAACCTCAAAGCCCACCCCCAGTGACACACATCCTCCAACAAGGCCACACCTAATAATGCCACTACCTATGAGCCTATGGGGGCCATTTTTCTTCAAACCACCACAGGGGCATGTGTGTCTTTCTGCTCCTGCCTTGACTTCCCTGTGGTGATGGGCTATGACTTAGGATTTTAAGTTAAACAGACCCCCATCTTCCCCGAGTTGCTCCCCCTCAGTGTGTGTTTCATCACACCAAAAGGAATGAAATGAGGACATGGCTCAGGACAACTGCAGGGACTTCAGCCGTCATTTCTGCATGCCCAGCTAAAATGACCTGAGATTTGGCTCCTGTTAACACCACTTTCTTCCAAGTCCTGTGGTTTGACTCATTGGTGATTATCCTGAAGCAGGCCATTCCCAGCAGTGAGAGAGGCTGGGAAATGTAGTCTTTGTGATATAGACACAGAATCAAAGTTCCTCAGCTAAGCAATAATTTCAAGATGAATAATTACAGTTACTATTGCCATGATGAAACACTATGACCAAAAGCAAGTTGGGGAGGAAAGGGTCTATTTGGCTTACACTTCTACATCACTGTTCATCATTGGAGGAAGTCAGGACAGGAACTCAAACTGAGCAGGACACTGGAGGCAGGAGCTGATGCAGAGGCCATGGATGGGTGTGGCTTACTGGCTTGCTTATCATGGCTTGCTCAGCCTGCTTTCTTACATTTATAATTAGCTTGGGAGAACGGGCATTGTATCAAATATCAGCTCTTGGCTCATGAGTATAGTATATCACTTATGTATAGTTTTCAGCATAAAGCTCTGGACTGTTATTAGATTTAGTATGACATATTTCATTTTTGATGCTTTTATAAGTGATATTGTTTGTTGACTTGTTCTCCAGCTAATTTTTGATTTTTGGTTGCCAGTGTTTGATTTGTGCATATGTCAATTATTGCAAACAAAAAGGGGTCTGCTTCTCTAATCTTAACCTCTCTTATTTATTTTTCTTGTCTTATTATGTTGGCTAGGACCATTGGATAGGAATCTAACAAGAGACATCCTTGTCTCATTTTGAAAATCTTGGATGATGGACACTTTAAGCAAACATTCTGAAGAGCCTTCATCTTTGTATCTCTTTATATTTGCTTTGAACTTCTACTGTGAAATACTTTTCAATGCTATTAGTTGTTTTACTTTACTATCTGAGGTTAGTATTCAAGTTTCCTAGATTGACTTTCAAATGGTAGTTCAGCCCTGCCACTTGCATTGTGTAAGAACTACTGACCATTGATTATTTTATTTCCCCCTTTCACTCCCTAAATAATAAGAGAATTCCACAACAGCACCATTCCATTTACAGTCCCCACCCTTGTGAAGAAGTGGTGTCATGAAGTTCCTCCATGTACAGCTTGCAAATCTCACAAATGTTGATATAATTTCTTTTGAGTAATTTATGTTTTAGAACAGTGTTTTAGATTTACAGAAACATTGAGAAGAAGAGGGTTCTCATATTTGTCTCATTCTGTTTCCACTAATATTAACTTCCTACACTAGGAAGACACATTTGATCAAGATCCTTCAGTCAAGATGGACACATCACTGTTAATAACATCAGTAGTTTTTCTTATTAATATCTTTTTGTGTTCACATTCAGAACACACCATTGCCTTCAATTGTGCTTGCTTCGGCTTCAATTGACTGAGACAGTGTCTGAGTTTTCTCTTGTTTTTGATAATCGTTATAGTAGTAAAGGCCATTGTTCAGACATTTTATAGGATGTGCATCTCTTCAACCTTCTGATGTTTAGCTTCGGTTAGAGTATTCGTGTAGGTCTTTAGAAAGGTTCATGGAGGGCTGTCGTGTACTTTTGGAGAAATGTACTGACTAGTTCTCTGTCACACAGCAAGATAGGACTGTGGAAGATTTTATTCTTTTTCTAGCTCAGCCAGTCCTATCTCCTCACACATCAGCCCAGAAGATGTAAAAGTTGCCATTCATTGGCTTCTTCTCTGATCTGAGTCCATTGAGTCCATTCATGTGGCAAAGAAGACCTCTTCTCTTTCTTTCTCTTAGCAAATACCCCAGTTTAGGCCAATACTATTCTCAGCATGTAAGAGATTTGACAAATGGCTTCAGGAAAGAAAGCATACAGTCTCAGCTCCGACCAAAGGAATTTAGGTCTTCTCTTTCTCTCTCTCTCTCTCTCTCTCTCTCTCTCTCTCTCTCTCTCTCTCTCACACACACACACACACACACACTCATACTCACATATCCACACCCACACTTCTACACACACTCATACACATATACACTCTCCACACATTCACACATTCATGTTCTCTCTGTCTTTCTCACACACACACATACACACACACACACACACACACACACACACACAGAGAGAGAGAGAGAGAGAGAGAGAGAGAGAGAGAGAGAGAGAGAGAGACTTTCCAGGGTTTGGGTTGTACTTCATCTGCAATGTGAGCGTGGCTCTCACTAGTTCCTGCCCACTCTGGTCTTCAACTGTACAATGAGTACGGTACTTTATATGACTTTGGTTGATGCAAATGAAGAATTCAGAAGTGTGTAAAGCTGTTCAGAGGTTAGCCATGACAGCAATGTGGACATAGTTCCTTTACTGCTTCCAGAGACCAAGCCAAGGAAGTGCTAAAAGCTGCTGCTGCGTAGCCCAGTCTCTACTTCCTTGGATTTTTCATGTTCCATTGCTACATAAATGCCCTATTCATCCGAGTAGGCAGATACCCACTGGGTGGCTGAGCTTGCATGTCACTCTACTGAGGACTCCATGCTAGTGAGCTTTCCATCACTATGACAAATACCAGAGACAATCAGTTTAGGGAAAGAAATGGATCATACTTTGAATCATAGATTGGAAGGTGCTAGTCCATGATTATCTGGTCCTGTTGCTTTTGGGTCTCTGGTAGAGGAGAAGCGTCTAGTGGGGATAGGAGGCAGAGGGGTAGAAGGAGAGGAAAACAGCAAATCCTAGAATCCCCTCTAAGGGTAAGTCCCCAGAAACTCTGAAGACCACACACTGCACTCAACCCCACCCCTAAAAGGTTCCGCAATATCCTAACAACACCACTCCAGGCAATAAGCCCTGACCATATGGGACTCTGGGGGATGTTTCAGATCCAAGCTGTCTTGGGGTGACCAGCTCTACTCTACATCTATCATCCTGCCTACTTGCTGGTGATAAGTCCCTTCCGGAGACACACCATCTTTTCACAGTCCGGCTTCTGCCAGAGGCCACCCAAATCCACCAGAGAAATTTACTTAGGTTTGATACCCACTATCAGATAAGTTTGTTTTATTGTGACCCTGATTGCTCTTTGGCTACAATGAATCCAGGGGGAAATAGTTGTCCTAAATCAGTATGCTGGTTTACTGAGCCCTCTAGAAGCAATTACCCAATTGGAACAAGTGTTCCTCAAAACTAAATATTTAGTTGAAAAAAGAATGTGGCTCCACAGGCTCTCAGTTTGGCGTGGATGGTGGGTGGAATACCAATATTCTGACAAGCCGTTACGCAACTCTCCTCTCAGAAGCCTGCTTACAAGTACCAGCTTGCTTCGCTTATTAGGACTGAGCCCAGTTTGAGGGTCCAGTGACGGCATACATGCACATCACTCCAGGCACTGATGGGCGCATACTGAGAGCTTCTGGGCTTTGTTATCTCCTTGCTCAGCATCCTCTCTCTCTTTGTCCTGCCACTGTGGGAACACCTTCTTGTCCATTCCAGCCCCTCCATGATGCTACCAAGGTTTCTTTGGTCCCAGATTCAAGTCAGGCCTCAGGCACGTGAGCTGCCATCTTCAGGAACAGATTCCCAGTCACCGTGGCTGTCCTTACATTCCATTTCTCCTGCAGGGACCACAGCAGTATTATTATTCCTCACCTCCCTTCACTCTCTCTTTGTGTCACTGCTAGGTGAAATTTCCAGAGGTTGTGTGATATGATAGGATACATATGTGACCCCAAAAATTCTACCAGGGAACTCCTACAGCTGATACACTCCTTCCGTAAGGTGGCAGGATACAAGATTAGCTAAAAAAAAATCAGTAGCCCTTCTATATATAAATGATAAATGGGCTGAGAAAGAAATCAGAGAAACATCACCCTTTACAATAGACACAAATAATATAAAATACCTTGGGGTAACTCTAACTAAGCAAGTGAAAGACCTGTATGATAAGAACTTTAAGTCTATGAAGAAAGAAATCGAAGAAGATATCAGAAAATGGAAAGATCTCCCATGCTCATGGATAGGTAGAATTAACATAGTAAAAATGGCAATCTTACCAAAAGCAATCTACAGATTCAATGCAATCCCCATCAAAATCCCAACACAATTCTTCACAGATTTGGAAAGAACAACATTTAACTTGATCTGGTAAATTTCTAAGTAAATGCAGCCACAGTCAACACCACCACTCTTGGGATTGGGATGGGTGGAGACTGGGGATACACTTACCCTGTACATCTCAGCAGAGAAGTGGCTGCCATATCATCTCAGTATGCCTAAGACACCCCCATGTTCTCTTGGAACCTTTTCCAAATGCTGGTCTCTGTGTTTTCACCTCACTAGCTGTCCTCTGTGTGTTAGCCTTCTCTCTGTAAGCACCTAGAAGGGAGACATTATACATATAATATATGTCATATATATATATATATATGCCTGATCACTCAATGAGCTTTTAATAAAGTTTCTTAACATGTCTGCATCTTGGTTTCTTCGCCTATAAAATGGGAATAATGATAGCACTTAGCTCTAGGTTGATGCGGGAATTTGAACTACAAACACCAGGACATTTACATCTAAATAATGGTTAAAGCATCAGGACAATGCTGGCCACACAAACCACACCTGTAAGTGCTAGTTAGTCATATTGATCGGTGCTTTTCCTGTCTTTCTTTGAACATTGTTCCTTTGCACAGGGATGATGTATGTGTGCTATGCTTTGGAATGCTTAGCTAGTGGCTTTCTAGGGGAAAGTCTTGATTTGTAGTGTTTGCCAATTATTGTGGTGTAAATGTCTTCATTGTAGCTGATTTCAGACTATCACCAGCACGATGTCACTGAAGGGGGAATTCAGAAGCATGCACAGTAACTCATCCTACTGCTTAGATATGTGGATAAAAGAAACTCCAAGCACCTAGCTGAGGTACTGGAACAATTCAAGCTTGATGAATTTGAGTGCTTAGTTTTTTTAAAATGTAACTTACAATTTATCTCATTATAATTTCTTTTTAAGTTTTTGTTGTTTAGGGGTGTTTTGTTTGGTTTTGATTTTTTTTAAAATCTCACCCACTAAGTCAGGCTGGCCTAGAGCTCACTATGATAGCCCAGGCAGGCCTTGAATTCATGATCCTCCTCCTTCAGCTTCCTGCATGCTGGGATCACAGGTGTGACTATCACATTCAGCTTTAACTTAATCTTTAATAAAGGCCATGTTTAACAACTGGCTTTCAAAATAGCAGTATGAGGGGCCTTCAGAGCACAATTAAATATGTCCATCCTTCCAATCCCAAAGCAGACAATACCAGTCACCAAGTTCAGAAGCCAGCTTCTGAGTCCCTAACACAGAGCCACAAGAAGCTCCTGCCAATCTTTTGAAGCTGGAAAACTAGTTTAATTATCTCTATGTGGCTTCCCACATGAAATATATTATAAAACTTTGAGCTGCAAAAAAATTCAGACAGCATGTTCTCTTATTTTATTTCAAAATTATTTGACAGCCATTCATTCATGTTAATTTATGATTTTCAGGTTCCAGTGACTCATTACCATCCTGTACACTCAAGTGCTCTGACAAAGAAAATAGACAGATGGGTGTGGAGGCATTCACTTATGATCCCAGCCCTGGAGAGATAGAAGGAAGAGGATCACAAGTTTGAGGGCAGCCTGGGCTGCGTAGAAAGACTTTGTCTCAAGAAGAATAATGGTAATAGCAAAAGGACTGCATAACAAATGTGCAATTTTAATGCAATCAAATATAGATGAACACTAAAAATAACAGTTGCTGAAGTTGACGTGGTCTTGACTTGGCAATAATTCATACACTTATTAATATCTACTATTAGATAACTTTGGTTGTAATCCTGAGTGATCAGAGCTCTCCTTTGAACTTACCATAGTCCCTGCCCTGGGCCTCAATGAAGCAACAGCTGTGGCTGTGGGAGAGACACTAGACAAAGACAAACAACTCCAACATGGCTGCCTCAGAGATTTGGTGGATATTTACACTCAACCAATGAAAGGAAGAGAAGAGCCCAAGCTTGGATGCTCTTAACTTTAGGCTGCAGATGACCTGGTGGAGATAACCCAAGCATGTTGGGAAGTAAGTTGGGCTCTTAGACTCAGAAGCACCAATATATATGTGATGGTGACATTTCAAAGCTAGTGGACCAAGAGCTGAGGAAGACTCCCCAGGAGTCACCCACAGTCAAAGACAGTTGGGAGGAACAAAAGTGACACTGCCTTTGGAACCATAGAGATAACTATTACCATTTCTTTAACACAAAAACAAAACACATAAACCTAAACAATTTCTAAACAGACTCAAGAATCTCTCTCAATAATCTCATAGAATGCACACAATGAGAATCAGATTGTCACAGAAACATGAGTGTGCACAAATGATTGTGGATGTCCCTTGCCAAGTGCCCTACAGGAGTGTTCTTGGGCCAAACCTGCCCCCTAGAACCCATAACAACAATGCTAAATTAGAGTTAAAATAGAGACTTTTCTATTTAAAGTTTTATTCTAACCTGAACTAAATTACACTGAACTCTAATGAAGTCATCCTAGTTTTGGGTGTGAAGGATCTTACACTTCATTGTGCTAAAGACTATGACAGTTTGCTCGAAGCCCCACTAGATGGTGCTGCTTATCCATACAACTGGAGAAACCACGATTACCAGGACTAGTTTCCTAATTTGGTTGTGTTTTAGTGTGACAGTGTGAATTACTGGGTGGCATCAGAGCGCAGTTCTGTCATCTCATCTGGTCTTGGGCAGAAATCTCTCTTTGTCTCTGTCTCTGTCTCTCTCATTCTCATTCTCTCTCTCCATCACCGCGTGCACGTGTGCGCACACGCGCGCACAAACACACACACACACACACACACACAATCTCTTGAGTGTAGCTTCTGTATCACTTTTATGTTATCATTTAGAAGATGCTCATCCCCCAAACCCCACCCCTTCCTTGGGTTCTTCTGAGGATTCGACAACTGAAGTGGAGCTAAAGAAGCCTCCCTGCCTCCCTATGGCAGGCTTCATTTCTTCCTTTTCTTTTCATTTCCTCCCTTTTTCCTCATAATTTTATTATCGCTCTAACCCTGTCAGAGTCCCTGATCTCCAAACCTTCTCACTCAGCTTCCCTGATGATATGCTGCTTGCTAACCCTGGCTTGTCCTCTGGAGGCATCTACCCTCTACCCTGAAGTGGGGATGCACTGTCTCCTTTGAGATCAGCTGTCAACTGATGCATTTTCCTTGCCAGATTTAGGAGCACTGGTTAAGAACATGGACACCTGACCTGACAGCTTGGTCAGTGTCACCGAGGAGCCCAGAACCTAAAGGGCAGGATGAAAACAGGATCAAAACTAGCTAATGACCTTATAGACTTCAGGCCCAGAGATAGCACAGTGAAGGAGGAAGGCTGAAGGAATGCACAGTACTGGAGGCAACCTTGAACTTGAGATAGGGGAAGTTCCCATAGCAAAGGGAGTAGGAAGAGAAAGTATAGCTCACACAGACCACATGGAACTGCCCCACCAGGCTGGAAAGTGTGCCGAGGATTGGCCAGCTGAGATAGGAAAGGGAGCAGAGGCAAACTGTGAGTGACTTGGAACACTAAGCTAGGAGGAGCCAGCAAGGTCTCCTGACCTGCACAGGCTCAGTGTTGGTCCCACTGCCGCTCACACAAAGCCTTAATCCTGTGCTTCAGACTCTGAGCTCATTTGTAAATAATAGGCTGTCATAGTTGTAATTAAAGTGAGACGGATCACACAGGAGTAAGACAGGCTGTCACTCAATGACTTATCCATAGATAAGGAGAAAAGGGGACCAAGAGATGGCCGAGACAGAGACCTGGGATGACACAGCTAAGAGCCAAGACTGACAGCATCCACCAGAAGCTGGAGGGGGCAGAGAGGCTTCCTGTGGGGTGCAAGATGCACAGCCCTTATTATTTTTTATCTTGGACTTGGAGCCTCTGGTGCCCCAAGACAATACATTTCTGTGGTTTAAACAATGCCCAGTGTGTGGTACTTTGTTAAGGTAGATGCAGGGAACTACACCTTAGCCTGAATCCCTGCTAACCACCTCACATGGCCCCGGAAGACCCTCCCACCCCTATGCACACAACTTGTTCCTCTGTGCTCTCATGGTTCAGTCAAAGGCCACCTCCTCCTAGACCCGATAGTGCACTCTGCTCATGAGAGGCTGTTCTGTAGATTTAGGGCTCACTGTGCACTTGTCTTTTCTGGGCGCAGATATGAGTCTCAAAAATACTAGACTGGATTTCCAGTGATACCTTAGGATTCTTAAATGCAACACCAATTTGAGGGGCTATGTTTAAGGTATGTCCATTAGACCACAATTAATATATTCATTGCATTAATTGATTCACATATTTCAAAGTGCTAGAGTATGAATATGGTTTGTGTTTATCCCTCAAAGTTTCTCCTGCAGGAAGCTGGGTTCCCAGTGTGATGATGTGATGGGGTAGAATCATTAAGACATGGAGCCTAATGGGAACTAACTAGGTCATTGGGGACCACCTTTGGAAGGGATTAATGGTGAATCCTTAGAACGTGTTAGTTCTCAAGGAAGAACGTTGTCATAAAGGAGACCACCCTGTGCTTGACCCCTTCTTTGTACGGCCACTTTCTCTGTGCAACACTGTGACATAGTCAAGGGGACTTTTGCTAGAGGCTAAATAGCTAGAGCTATTTGATCTTGGGCTTTGAGCCTCTGATAAATGTACGAGATAAATGCGCCTCTTCTTTTTTTATAGTCCAGCCTCGGGTATTTTTGTTATGGCAACAGAAAACTAAGACATCGAGACTTAGAAGAAGCAGGCATTGAAGGTGACAGCAGCGTTGAATGCTAGCACAATGGTATTTTCTTACAGCAATTCACTAATTCAGCGAGCATAAAATTGAATAGCATTAGTCATGCTTTGGGCTCAAATCCCAACCACATAGAAGAATGGGTAAACATGTGCATACCACACGGCATCTCCGAATCTATTTTCTCACTGGTGAGTAAATGTTTGTTGTTCCAGGTGTGAGATCTGAACATCTACAGGGACCAGATGTTGGAGGAGAAGAGTCTTTCAAAGAGACTGAAAGCTGGGACCATTTTACTTCCCTCTATTTGTTGTAGTCAATGATGTCGGAACAGAAAGACTTCACACCCTATTAGTTTCCACAGTGAATAATATTCCCCAGATCCACAATAAGCACAGATTTTTACAAATAATGAACTTGGCTGTCTGAGAATTTCAAATGAGGCCCTAACACTGTGAACAGTGGGTAACTGTGTCTCCCACACACTAGACAGTGGCTTTCAGCTACTCTGATGGAATCTACTGAAGTATGGCTCAGAGTTAATTCTGTACTGCTTCCCAACATTCACAGGCACCACCGTTGAGTGCAAGAGAGATGCATGTGATGGGAAGAGACACCAGGACAGGGCAGGTGTGGCAATACATGCCCGTAATCCCAGCGCTCCAGAGGCCAAGGCAGGAGGATAGTTAGGGCAAAGGCCGCCTGGGCTACCTAGTGAGACCTTGTCTCCAGAAGGCAATGTTTGGGGATGCAGGTTAGGAAGCAAGAGGTTAGCACACACTTGCTTTAGTGTGCGCAAAGTTCAGGGCTCCACCCTCAGCACAGTAAACAAACTACAAGCCCAGCTTCACTGCCAAAGAGATGCCCAAAGATTTTCTAGGCTCTGGCCATGAGAAGAGAAGAAGAAAGAGAAAGGGCTTTCTGGGGAGTGCTCTCATTTGGGTATGTTTGGGTCTCACTTAAAAAAATTCAAAAAGCGAGAGAAAGTGAGGGCCATCCTAGGAGCAGAAAGAGGGCTGTTGTGGGTGACCATTGAACTGGCAGAGATGGGGACATGTGAGCCACACTGGGGTAGACTTTGAAGGCTGAGATCGTCCTGCAGAAAGAAGGGACCAAAGGAAATGGACTCTGTGGCTTAAAAAGGGATGGAAAGATCAGTGCTGTGAAGTTACCCAGACTTTATCGCCTCCTCCAGGGAGGGGCTTGATTACGTGTTTCCAGCTCTGGGTCTCCAGACACCATATAGAAGCACTCCTTAAGAGTCTTGCCATGGGACCCCAACACACAGAGGAGGACATCAATACCAAGTGCCCCAACTTCATGCAAGAAGCCTGCCTCCTCTCTAGGTCCCATCCCACACCTTGCCCTGCCCTGGGGAGGCCAGACATATCCATGCCTGGTGTATCACTACAGCCCACCAGGCCTGAGCTGGGGACCACTTTCTTGTTATAGAGAAATCTTACTTTTGGAGTCATCATGGTCTCAGCTTCTTGGGCCTGCAGAGGAAACTATTCTGGGCACAGAGAAAGCCTGGGAGCATTTTCTAGGCCTCAGGGATGAAGATTAGATGGTGTGAGTATGCAAACAGCCTTGGGAGGGAAAGAAAGTTCCTTGAGTCTTCTTGCTAGCAAGGTCAGTTCATCCAAACCCTCTAGTTTTCTCCCCGCTGACTTTATTATCTCTGTTTTTTGAAGAGTTGGCATTTTAAACTATCCAAATGACACAGAATCCATCTTAATTATAACCTTTCCTCTCAGGGCACGGAGTTGTCTATGGAAGAAATTTTAAAATTTCTTAATTAACCTGCAGTGACTTTACTTTGCCAAAGGTTGTGCTCTGGAAGCATTAGGAGCTCTATGCTCTGTCTTCTGTCCAGAGTAGTTTAAAAAACAAAACAAAACAAAACAACAAACTCGACATAATAAAGATTAAAAAAAAATCAACAACCCCATAGCAGTAAACTGCTGGGCTAGCAGAGGCCAGAAAGTCTGAGAAAGCAGGCGGCTTGCATATCTAGAATTTGAAGTCACAGGTCTCGGAGATTAATGTTCACATTCTGCACACATCATTTCCAAGAGACTGTTTGAGGATAAATTGCTCTTTTTTTAATCTGCCGCAGATCTAATTTTTGATGATGAGGTTTTTATAAGCAGGCCCTAATTCATTAATATGTGGCTTTTTACTATCCACTTTATCTTCCAAAGACAGTATTTAATCCTCCTAAACAGAGATTGCATCTGGGGTCAATAAATAGGAGCAGAGATGTGCTGGGGAAGGAAACGTGTCCCCTCTGAAGTCTAAGTTCATTTTAGATTTCTGCCCCTCTCAACTGAGGAGGACTTCCTTGGAAAATAAAGCCTTCAGGTTCCTCAATGACTCAGTTTCTCCTCAGATCTTGGAATGATTCAGCAAACGTCTTCACACAGCCATAGATTCATTGTGTATCAAATAATTAACATGATTTAACAGCAAGAAACCAAGAGAATCTTACCTTTCCAGTTTTAACTTGCCCCTTTCAGAACTTTCCATGGGGTCTGATGACACAGGGAAAGCCATATGACTTTTGGGCACCAGGTTGAGACAACTTTGATCTAGTGTTGTGGAACCCCATCTCAGGCTGGTCTTTGATAGGTGACATCTCTTAGGTGTGCCGTCCCATTGTGGGGTCCTGCAGTTGCTAGGGCCATGTGCTGTATGAGCATTTGCGCCTCCAAGCAGGGGAGGAGATTGGTTTTCCTGGCTTCATCAGTCAACTCCTGCACCCTATATTATGACCTAGGTCTTCTATACCTACAAGACACCCTCTCCTGCTGACTCTCCTGTATGTTTGAGGGTCTTTTGTCCAGCTACCAGGCCAGTGCCATCCATAAAGTCTTCCCACTGGGCATCCTTAGATCCTTGCCTGGAACAGCCACCACAGTGGTACCAACCAGAAGATTGCCACTGACAATACTTTCTGGAACAATTACACGGAGCACAGGGTGGCTGTTCCTTAGAGTGTCCTCCCACCCTCTCTTGCCTTCACAGCAGTCCTAAGGGATTAAAGTCTGTGTTCCTCCTGCAAACTTCTGCAGCTGTATTCCCTGTGTGCTAGGTGCAGACCTTGAGGCCTCATGTTGCAATGGGTGATGTTTCTGCTACCTTTTCTTGTTGCTGTGATAGAACATCTGGGAGAGATAACTGAAGGGAGGAAGTTGTGGTTCGATGTTCAGGGGATACAGCCTCTCATGTTGGGGACAGCATGTGATCAGAGTCAGTCCAGTCCATGGCGGTGGATGTTTACAGCAGTGGTTTCTCACAGAGCGCAAAGAGCTTGTGGTACACTCTCACCCTGAAGGCACTTTGTGCTTGCCAGCTAGGCCTTCCTTCCTAAAGGCTCTGCTGTTATGTGTCTGGGGTCATTTAGAGATTCACCAACCTGACAGCGGCTAAGATTTAGTACAAGGCTTTCATTCAGATGCTGGCACCGGAACCGCACCTGAGAGAACTCTTGAGATGTAGCATTTAGCCATATTAGCTTAGGGTTTATAAAGGCAAAAAATCACAAAGTCACAATTTTTGGGGTCCAGTTCACTCACATTCCATCTACATGTAGGCAAAGCTTAACTTTTGTAATAGAGGTCAGGCAGAGGCCTCAGTTATCTCGAGCAAGCAAGCATTTTTTTTCTTTTTTTTTTTTTTGGTTTTTTTGAGACAGGGTTTCCCTGTGTAGCTTTGTGCCTTTCCTGGAACTCACTTGGTAGCCCAGGCTGGCCTCGAACTCACAAAGATCCGCCTGGCTCTGCCTCCCGAGTGCTGGGATTAAAGGCGTGCACCACCACCGCCCGGCACAAGCAAGCATTTTTTTAAAAGAGCAGAACTAGCAGTTAGCTTCATGGACCCATTATCTTGCAAGAACAGTTGCATCAGCAAGAGATTTTTATAAGACTGAGCGGTTTTAAAGAATATGTCAACTATTATGAGAAAAGGAAGTGGGCTGACAGGGTATAGCCTGTACAAGCTAGGGGCTTATATGCTTAGAAGTAACACATATATCCTAAACATAGTAATCAAAACCTTAGATATGTTGACCATCACACCACAACCTCCCCAGGACAGTGTCATCAGCTGGAGACCAAATGTTTAGACATGTGATCCTATAGGGACATTTCTCACCCAAACCACAAGTGACTTTTATGAAGTGCCTAGTAGGTGTTCAGGAAGGATGTGCAAATTCTAAACATCTGAATGCACTAACTCACTTGTATGTCATGAGGCACTCTCATAAGTCCCTTTTTTGGGGGGGGAGGGGTGAAAAACCAAAGCATAGACACCAGCATCACAGCCAGGTACCCTGACCCGCACCCACCTCCAAACATCCCAAACATCACTTGGAGGATGGGCCACCAGGGCTTGACAGTCCCTATTGAATAATCTCATGCTGAAGAGAAAATCTATGTGCTATGTATGATCAAGCTCTGTGGGTGTGGACTGAAGAGACCACTCTGTTCAGAGGGAAGTGACACTCATCCCTCAAGGCTTCCCTTGTACAGAGAGAGCTGGGGCAAAGATAGACTGAAGCTTCAGTTGGAATGGCATACTCTTTTCAATGATCTGATGTTTGGAGCCTAGGTGACTCTCAGGCTGCATGAATAGCCTACGAGCTGATGTAGAAAGTAGGCACCAGGTTCTTGCTTCCTTGACTTTCTGTTTAAGGATGGAAGACTCCTTAGAAGCTGTTTTAGATAATATGAGACATATACTTCCATCACTGGTGGTGAATGAGAAGGTGGTTAAGTGTGGATGTCTCAAGATGATGCCCTTATTGATAGTATCCCGTGTGTGTGTGTGTGTGTGTGTGTGTGTGTGTGTGTGTGTTATGCATAAGCATGCGTTTGCATGTATAATAGCTGAGTTTTTAACATGAGAGATTCACCCTTGAGGCCAAAAATGAAACTCCGAAGTGGCAAGCACTCTATTGTGAAGGCCTCTAAAGGTTCATCATCATTTGTAAGCCCAGAGGAATTCTGGGGAGGATGAGGAAGGATGACAGCCATTCAACCTGACTCACAGGGTGCAAACTCCAGCATCCAGAACACCTCGCCCTTGGCACTGGTGAAGGTGACACCAGGTTTTCCATCACACTGTTGACAGAGCACAGGAGTCTCACTGGGCCACTTGGCCTTCACTGGTGACCTAGAGGAAGCTTTGTAATGGACATTAGGAAGCAACTTTGAAAACTGTGGACAGCAACTGACAGGTACAACATTCCATGATACAGGTGCTGGGGTGTTCTGGTTTGAGTCATTGGAGGCACCTTTTGAGGCTACTGAGGGGAAGAGGCAAGAAGAGATCTGTGGGTACCCAGTCACCTCCACACAGGCGGAGACAACCACAGGGACCTACTTCATCTTCTTAAGGGAAAGTATTCAATTTGTTTGTATTTATTTGTTTAAATAAGGTAAACTTTAATTGTTGCTGTAACAATACCACAAATTATAGACAAGCAGGAATAAGTAAATAGGATTGAGTGTGTGCCAATGATAGATCTGTTGGTTAATAAGCACGAGGTCCCAAGTTTAACCCCTGCATATCCCTTCCGAGAGTCAGGGTGGGACATATACTAATGAATTCACATGTACCCTCTATGCAGACAAAATGTCATTTTGTGTTGTGTAGCACTTTCTTCCAAGGTCAAAGCTATCCATCTTGAAGGGAGACTTCTGAAAACACAGGATGTGAAGGAGAGGTGAAACAATAGGGTATTTGAAGATGGGATGCTCTATGAAAAAGTGAAATACATCCTGAATCTCATTAAGACAGGAAGTAAACAATTCAATAACTTCCAGAAGTCCCTGAAACTGACCATATTCACTAAGCCCCTCCCTCCTCAAGAGAACATAAGCAGTAAATCCTGGGGAGATCTACTCTTAGATAAGCTGGCCTTCCTAGGAGACTCACAGACAAGCTGAGCTGCTTAGGAGTGGCTCAGATCAAGCTGCCCAGGAGAGACTCAGACGACCTGATTGAACTGCAAAGGATACTCCAATCCATCGAGCTGCCTACAGGCTGTGCGGTGTGCTCCAGGTTCCCAGCTTTTATGAGCTGTTACTTACACTGGGGTAGGCTTGGTGATGTAGCTGTCTTTCTGTCATTTCTGCTCCTGTAAGTGACCTCTCACACGGATTCCTCTAAGTGACCCTACTAGAACTCATGGTTCAACAAGAATGGACTGGGGTGCTATCCTTATCTCAGTCCATTATCAGTTTCCAATCTAGGATGAGTAGACATTTGTTTACATCCCTCCAGAAATAGTGTCACACAATATTCTGTGACCTGCCTTTTTCAATGAGTAATCCCACCTCCCTAAGTGAAGTTTTGAAAGGGCCAGAATCAGCACAAGATACCCTAAGACCAAGTTCTCAGCACAAAGGGGATTTATTTGTCCCAGAGCAGGGAATAGGAGACAAAGACAAAAGATAGAAGACCAGGGAAAAGGGGAAGGGGACAAGAGAGAGGGGGGAAGGGGTATTTGTCCTGGAGGGGGACAAAGGACTTCCTCTGGATAGAGAGGAGACAGATATGGCCCAGGTTTATAAAAGTAAAAGGGGAGAACTCTGTGTTAGGATGAGGATGGTTAATTTTGATTGGGCATGTTAATTAGTTGAGCCAAAAAGGGGCTTTTGCTTGCTGGACTTCAATACTTTGATAGTTGGCCTTGGTAGTCAGCCTCAGGAGGAGGAAGTGGCCAAATAGGGGAATAGACTTGGTGGCTAGTTTTAGGAATGTAATCTAATGGGTTAACAAGGCAGAGGGAATGGGGGAGGGGCACAGCCTGCAGGGCCATGTTTGTTGTGCTCTGGCCTGCTAGAGCCCTTCAACATCTATCTTATCTACCGCCATCCTCTTGGAATTTTCCAGAGAGTTCTCAAGTTTCCCTTACTACTGCAGTTAATCCCAGCCAGGATCCAATCTGAGGTCACAAGTATCTTCTGTTAATGTTCCTAAAGACCTTTAATCTAGAATTTTGAGCCTTGCCCAGGCCCTACAGAGCACACATCCTGCGTATTTCTGGAGTCACTCCATGGGGGTGACTTTGTTTTTCCCATTGTGACTTTTGTGGCAACTGAGGACTAGATCTAACGGCTAGGTGAATTCAGGGAAGACGTCTGGGATGGAATCTGTGGTTCTCTTGTGTGAACGGAGCTCAGCTTCACCATTCACATCAGAGAGAAAGCCTTGCATGGACCACGCCTGCTGAACAGAATGGCTCCTGGATAAAAGCCTCTTTCTTCTTTTAAATATTTCTGTGTTTATTGTTTCCTTTGCTTATTGTTGTTACTGGCTTTTTTTTTTAAATTACTTTATTTTATTTTATTTTATTTTATTTTATTTTTTTGGCATTCAGTCAGAGGCTTCCCAGACAGGGCACACCCAAAATAAGGAAGGTCTCAAGTCACTTGAATACTACAGAGCAAGTCAAAGCAGAAAGCTTTCTCATGTGGAGAAGCGCTTAGGGACCATGGGAGCCTCCACATTCATGGACAGACCAGCTACTATGGAGACCAATGGATGGAGAGGCTCCTGGGGCAAAATTAGGGACTTTGAAAACACATGGCTTACGAGTCAATTAAAGCCCACAGACACAGTTGCGATGCTGTGATTGGGCACGGGAGACAGACAGGAAGGTGCCAACTTGGAGGTCCATCTACTGCTGCTGCCTCTAGTTTTTCCTGAGGGTGGTGCGCTTCAGGGAGTCAGGTGGTTCACGTGCACCTGTGTCTGAGGAGCCAGGAAAGAACAAAGAGCCTCCCCACCTGACACTAATTTCGGACTCATAAACACTGAGCACTTCCCTAACAGGCCATCCTCCTGAATCTGAGCCCTGCCTTGGCCCCTCTCTCTCCTCCCTGCTCTGCTTGGCATACAGACATTTGTTCCCCTTGTCATGTCTACACCTGTGGATCCTTAGTCACTGTGGTGATCTGAAAGAAAATGACCCCCATAGGGAGTAGCATGATATGGCACTGTGGCTTTGTTGTAATAGGTGTGACCTTGTTGGAGGAAGTATGTCACTGTGGGGGTGGGCTTTGAGGTCTCCTCTGCTCAAAAAGCCTGCGGGTCGAGATGTAGAACTCTCAGCTCCTTCTCCAGCACCATGTCTTCCTGCACACTGCCATGCTTCCCTCCATGATGATAATGGACTAAACCTCTGAAACTGTAAGCCATCCCAATGAAATGTTTTCCTTTGTAAGAGTTGCCATGGTCATGGTGTCTCTTCACAGCAACAGAAACCCTAAGACAGTTACTTTCCGCTCTTCCTTCTCCCCATCCCTCCCTCTTCTTTCTCCTCCCCTGCCTCTCCTTTTTAGACTTGGCCTCGCTGTAAAGCCTAGGTTGGCTGGAACTCATAATTTTCCTGCCTCAGCCTCCTCAAGGTACTAGTGTTACAGATAGGCAGCACCTGTGATATTTAGTTTTGTGACGAACCCATAAGAAAGCCAATGCTACCCACCATCACCAAGACGACCAGTTTATTCCCCAGGCAGCCAAACATGGGGATGGAGAGCATGGCTCAAACATGCCTCCCCTGCAATAAGGATATTCATGGGATGAGGAAGCAGGGGAGTCAAGATGTAGGGAAATGTGACTGGAGGCGAGAAAAGGCGAGCGTGTGGTGGTTGTGCAGCTGCAAGGGGACTTCACGGCTCTCCATGGGGCATGCTCAGAAAACAGTTACAGTTTCAGTCCTCTGGAGACTTGAGCTGGTTTGAATCAGGTCTGTGACATCATGGGTTTGAGCTACACAAATGTGGCCTCCAGATGCCTGAGCACCAACGTGTACGATCATTACCATAATGACCCTCGTGTTAGAGGCGTGATTATCTACAGCAAAGCTCAGGGGAGGTTGATAACAAACTGCTTAGTTCAGCCAAGTTTAAAATTGGTGATTGGAAAGGCAGCTGAAAGCTAGTGCAGCGGGTTAAATCCGGAGGGCTTATTATGGTTTTACCCTTTGCTCAAATCAGCCTAATACATCTCTACACTAGATTAGAAACCCATAGAACTACTTCTTAGGCAGTGCTTAACCCTGTTCTGTACTTAAAGAATCGTCTCCTGCAGAGTAGAGAACAATGGAATGCTGCTTGAATACCAGATGAGTGAAAGAGGTGGTATAACAGGGTGAGGAAGGGTCATGCCACATGCATGATGCCCCGAAAGAGAACATTTACCAACCGTGTGTATGGTTGCAGGCATGGATGCTTTGCACATATCACTTTACCAGTCACCCAGTGAGGTAGACACTATCACCTCCTTCTGTATTTTACACACAAGGAATCCAAAACACAGAGGCTGTACGTAAACCTACGTTCACTTTGTTAAGTAAGGGAGGGAGTGGGGGCTGTGTGGGAAATTTAAGGGGTTGCCAAAATGTGGTCGTCAATTGAATAATAGAAAAAAACAAAAGTGAAAATCCATGAAGAAATAACTACCAAAAATTAAAAATAAAGCTAGGGTTTGGCTACATTTACAAAGCCTAGCTGGTATGGTTTTCTAAAATTGTGAGTTAAAGTCTTACCTAACTTGGTCAGGGCAGGATAGCACACACCTGTCATCTCAGCTACTGTGGATGTTGAGGCAGGCGGGTCACAATTTTGAGACCACCCTGGGATATACAGCAATGTTTTCTCAAAAAAATTTAAATAGAGCTGGAGGTGCAGCTACATAGTACCCTAGGATGTAAAGAGGTCTTAGGTTAGGTCCCAGAGCCACCAAGAAAAAAAATTACCTTGAGTATGAAGATTTGGGGGTGTATCTTGATCCCCATGTGTCCTGGGATCCCCATGCTCCATTGTGTCTGCAGACTTTGGGAGTAAAGTAGGCATCCATCCATGTGTTCTGGGTAATAAGAGACATGTGTCCACACAGAAGACACATGAGCTCATAATCACTGGGACATGCTGCTATCTCTGTCCGGCCCAGGGCCTTTTTCCTACCAGATTAAGCACCACAACTGTCTACACTAACATGACTTCATTAGTTCTTTTCATTTTTGATAAAAGTTTATTTTTCTAGGAAATTCTGGTCTAGAAAGTTGTAAGTACTGATGCTTCCAACTTATAATGACTACACTGTTTTCAACCCTACGATGGTGCGCGAACAATACATATGTAATTGAAATTGTGCTTGGACTTTTGAGTTTGGGTCTTTTCGTCAGCTATGTGAGTCATGACGTTAGACTGCAAGCTGCAGGACTTGGTCTGTGCCCTCCCCCCTCCCCATACAGTGTATGTGCTGCTAGGGTAGCTTGAGTGGTTGGGTATGTGTATAGATGCGCTTTGATTTACACTCTTAAACCCGGACCTGCATTTTAAGGATGTAACTCTATGGAAAAATGGGAAGCATTTGTAACTTTGTCATTTTAGAATCTGCCAGAAAAGATCCATTTACTTTTCAATAGAAATTATCAAAGGCATACAACCCCCCAATACCGCCTCCAAATCCTTGCCTTGTTGTGCTCAACAGCCCTGACTCATGGCATTCTTATCCTTATCCAGCCCTAATCCACTCCCCTTCAATAGGAGGACCCACCCTAACTGAGGCTCAGCAAGGACCCTGGTATTCCCCGCTGGTATCTGACTCTGTCCCTCATGGCGAGAGCAAACACAGGCTTGTGTGCTTATCTACACACAGTATCAACGATGACTCCAGGGAGCCAGCATTTGATAACACAGAAGGAAAAGAAAAGACAATGTGACAATGGGGGCATTTCTCTAGAGATAGGGTGGTCATGTCATGTTCCAGAAGTGACAGTTCCTACATGGTACTGAGGGCGCCTTTGACATCTAGCCAGAGAAATGATGGTCAGGTACATGTAACTCCAGGGTTATGTTTGCTGTCCAGGTCTGACAGGAAAGTTTTCAGCTTAGTTCCCTGCTCACCCCCAGTAGAAGGGAACGATGTGTCTCTAAAGAATGTTCTTTCAGTTTCTTTCAGTCTTCTAATAGGAGGATACTCCCTTCTTCAGCATCTCATAATCACAGTCCCTTGTTGTTCCCAAGATGGCACCTTGGCAAGGGGGAATTTGTGAGCCTTCATGGAAGTAGAGCCCAGGACTGCTCAGCTCTGAGCCCAGGGCCTCTCAGCTGCTCTGTGGGTCATGACAGTGACCCTCCTGGTCACTGCTCACTCTGATGCCAATTCTGCTACTGACTCAGCCTCCAAGTTCACGGGCCTGGTACGTCCCTCCTGGCTAGACACTCTTGCCCTTCATAGTGTCAATGTGACCCTCTTATTTGTCCCCCTCTTGTTCCCAGGCTCCACTAGCCTGTGGAGTTCAAACAGTTCTCCCATAGCAGCAACTGTCCTCTTCACATTGTCCTCTGGGATGCATGTGACCTTCTACACTCTCCAGAGGATCATACTGGTATAGGGGACATCACAGCTTTTGTGGGAGCTGAGGGAGAACACTGGGTCTTCTGGGACCCACTAAGCTACCAGCTGTACCAATGGGACTCCTGAAGTGGATAAAGGACTCTGAGGGACTTTCTGAAAAGTGTCACATAGGACAAAAAGATCTATGTTTTTAACTGTCTCTTCAAGCTACCAGCATGTTGAATTTCTCCCAAGATGTCAGCCCAGAGAGAGAAGTAAGGCCTGTGTCAGTTTACTAGGGTGGCCAGGACAAAGTATTGATTTCCTTGCAGTTTTGGGGGCTGGACATTGAGATCAGGTACCAGCAGGGTTGGTTCCTTACAAAACCTCTCTCTTCGGCTTGCAGACAGCTACCACTTTCCTGTGTCTTCACACCATGATGGCTGCCTCATTCCTGTCCCTTCACACCATGATGGCTGCCTCCTTCCTGTCCCTTCACACCATGAAGGCTGCCTCCTTCCTATGTCTTTACACCATGATGGTTGCCTCCTTCCTATGTCTTCACACCATGATGGTT
>CABHPH010124054.1:32426-50344 GCA_902168325.1 Peromyscus nudipes | reverse complement strand
AAGTCTTGGCAATAAAGGCAAAGAGCAAATCCAAATCTATCAGTTCCCATCAACCTGCTTAGTAGGCCACGAGAAGGCCCCAGCGGACAAACACTGCAAATGTGTTTTTCTTGACTCATAAAAAAATTAAGCTTAGCAAAGACATAAAAGAAGCTCATTTCAGAACAATTTCATATCACTTGTATTCATTTATATCATTTATTTTTATATCATTTCTATTTATATATCAGTACTTATATATTATATAGAAAAGGCAAGAGACCACACCCAACTCTTGGGAGATCAGTTTCAGAACTGTTTACAATACTTCCTTCAGAACATTCTGTGCTTTAGCAGTTCCTTATTGATTCCGGGATTGGATGACTAGATCTTATAATCAAAATCAGGACAACTGTTTGCTAAGATCTCATAAAGGCTCTGAGCATCTTTGCATGGTATGTGTTACAGGAGTCCCAAAGAGCTATGGCTTGGGGTAGTGGGCATAGGAGATGAAGCAGATGGAAGAGATGGGTAATCTGCTAAACTTGGAGAGAATGGACAGACCAAAACCCTTCATAATCCTGAAAAAAGGAAGTCTGTGGCTTTCTTCCTAGCCATTGAGTGACAAGCATTGGCTGTTAGACAGACAGGTGAACACGGGGTTTGAACAAAGGTTATATGAGAAAAGTAATTAAAATATTCTCACCTTTAGTTTCCTGATTTTTTGGAGGAAAATACTTGCATATACTTTGTTTATTCAGAGAACTAAGTAAGAGGAAGCATAAAATGCTCAGTATACAGTGAAGCTCTCAGAAATATTAGCTGCCATTTATACTATTACTACTGCCTGCAAGACCTTTCTTCCTTCTAGAGCAGCCAAACTCACTTCTTGTCAGCAGGTCTCCGGGGATAGTGACTCTGGTTTTAACATCTACATATAGAGATAAGTACTCAAGCACTACACTGTGGAGGAAAAGTAGAGCCAGAGGACTTTAGATTAACAAAAGTTAATAATTGCAAAATTATAACAATAACCAAGATTTAAGAAAGTAACCTGGTATCAGGGAGTGTAGCTCAGTAGGTAGAGTGCTTGCACAACACAAATGAACCCTTCCCCTAGGAGCCTATAAAACCAGAGGAGGGGTGCATGCCTATAAATGGAACTCTTAGTATGTGAAGGCAAGAGGGTTCCATGAGACCCTGTCTCCAAACTAACAAAAATGCTCAGCACTTTAGGACAGTAATTTTAAGTGAAGTACAAAATTTAAAGAGATTTTACCATTTTTTTCCCATTGCCTCTTTTTCTACCCCAAGATTCAATCAAGGATCCTGTGCTGCATTTGCTTGTCATGTCACCTCAATCTCTAATCTTTGACACCCCAGCCTTCTCTGACCTCCCATGTCAATGCCTTTCATTACATGCACACATTTCTCATTTGAGTTTTAATTAATTACTTCTCATCATTTCTTATGAAATCGTGTGATAGTGTGAAGGACAGCCCTCTTCTCAGACTCTTATCGAGAGGGACATACACTGATTCACATTATTGCATACCCACTGATTCACATTATTTCACACACACTGATTCACATTATTGCATGCATGCAGATTTACATTATTGGAGATGCTGACTTCAATCATTTAGTAAAGGTGGCACTGGCCAGGGCTCTCCTTTTTCTCCTTTAATTACTAAACATTTCAGAGAAGAAAATATGAGCCTCTGCCTATAGTCTGTTTCTTCTTGACTTCCACACCCCCCTTTATCTCTTTGTAGATCATACCTGTGGCAATATGGAGTACTGAGTGTTCTTATACTTACTCATTACTTATATGTAGAACAGTCTGAGTTTTGGTTTTGGTTTTCAGGACAGAGTTTCTCTATATAACAGCCCCAGCTGTCCTGGAACTCTCTTTGTAGACCAGGTTGGTCTCAAACTCACAGAGATCCACCTGCCTCTCCCTCTTGAGTTCTGGAATTAAAGGCTTGCACCACCACACCTGGCTGAACAGTTTGAGTTTTATTGAAGGATTTTGTATCTTAATTTCTCCAACAATACAGTCATGTGTCGTCTATGATCATGTGCATATTAATTTTATTTTTGATGTATTGTACTCTAGTTACTTTTTTGCAGAAGTTCCCCTCAGTTTTGACCACTGGGGACTCCTTTCAGGTTAACTTTTGTACCTTTTAGATATGTCTACATGTTTTAAGCACTTCCTTACATTTTTGAATTATAAGATGCTCCAAGAACATGCCTGTATTTTCTCTACCTCAGCCACGGAAGAGTCCTCCGAAGATTCCTAGCTCCTTTATTGTGTAATAAAATTAGAAGCTAAGATCCAGGATCTAACATGTGCATTGTTACAGGTGAGTCATTGCTACTAGCCTGTCTCAGAAGAGAGAGCCTAGAAGTGTAGGTTGCATCCAAGTAGGTGCATAGATGCATGTGCATTTTTATTTCCACACTGTTTATATGTAATTATTCATTTACTACGTGTGATTTCTTCAAGGAATTTATATTGATCTAAGTCCACTCTGGTTCTCTTCCTGTAACTTCTTTCTCTAGCAGTGAAAATATCCTTGCCATCATCTAGATTTACTTATTTGTTCAATCCCTGTATTGAAATGAACTAACCTATAGTTCCGAGAATATAGTTTATCAATTATAAACGTTTTTTTCTTTAGCCTTGTAGTGTCCAGTCAAAACGTTGCTTTCCAAAGCCACTTCAGACAGTTTCTTCCTGTTTGCTTAAATGAGACTATTCGGGTAATTTATAGTGAAATTGGGTCCATTTGTCACAGTCTGACCTCTCTCCTGCGTTTCCTATGCACATACATCTTGGCTTTATTTTGCATTCTTTTTCCAATTAGTGAAACTCACATTTTGTCTTAGACAGATTTGTTAGTTTTAACAAATATACAGAGTCACATATCAACCACCCAGACCCATTATCCTCTCCCAAATTTTCCAATGCCACATTACCATAGCAACTACTCATCTCACTCCACTCCCTGGAAGCTACGTATCTATTTTTCCTGTCTATGGTTTTTCTAACCCAGTATTTTCAGAAATGGAATTAGGCAATCATGTAAGACTGGCAGCTACTCAGGGGGAAAAAAAAGTCAATCTATAATAATACAGGAAATAATAGCTCATTCAGTTTTCTTCCTCACTCTGCATTGGTTGTTCAGATGCTTGCTAGTTTATTCTGAGAAAGAGAAAAAAGCATCCCCTGATCTAAATGTTCACAGCTGGTCCTAGGGCTATTATCAATGGAACTTGTCTTTACAGCTAGGACATAGCATTGTAGAATCACCAAAATTCTACTTCATGCAGACTAAAATATCTACAAATTCCACTCTCAGTCAATGAGCAAACTACTAATATTTACTAATTTTAGTGTTAGCTGTACTTATGACTGTCCGTATGTATTTAAAATTTATTGAGATACTCAATCACAAAATTGTTTCCACCTTCCTGCTACACCTATTCTGCTCCAAATTACCCAACCAAGGACCACATTTATTTAAGACCTTTGTGATTCTCTCTGCTGAGATAACTTACAGGTCTTTGGGGTATACATCCTCCAACCATGACTTCAATAAACAATCAGCAGGATTTATTCGTTCATAGGCATGTCCATGATAGCCTTGGGCTGAAGGACATTGACAGACAGTCAGTTACTGGTTGAAGGTGACCTGGATCTTCAGATCCTCTAGCAGATGGACAGTCTACCAGGATCCTCCACACCTGAGAAAAACTGGCTCTTGCTCCCCTAGCATCCATCACTTGCCAGTAGACCCTCAGTTTGGGGTGGGATCTTGTGAGCTCCTCCGTCATTCATGTTGGAATGTTGAGTGGCTTGATCCTCTGCAGGTTTTGTGCAGGAAACCACAGTTGACATGAATTCATGGGTGTGACAGTCATGTTTTATCTAGAAAACAGCATTTCACAGCCTTCCTTCCTGTCCCCTAAGTCTTTGATTCTTTCTGTCACATCTTTCTTTATATTTCCTGATCATTGGAGCATTGTATAGTCATCCCATTTAGGGATGAGCACTCTACAATGACTTCTTCTCTGCCCTTTGACCAGTTGTGAGTTTCCATATTAAGCTCTGTTTAGTGAAAAAAGAAGTTTATTTGATGAGGGCTGAGAGTTGTACCAATGTATGTGTATAAGGATAAGTATTCAGAAGGAAATCTGATACTATCTTCCTTTAGTAAAATAATAGTTGTAGGTTCTCGCTTAGGGCCTATGACCTCCCCAGCCATAGGTCCTTGTCCGGGTTTACAGTACCTGACATGTGTTTCCTTTTGTGGAATGAGTCTTAAATCCAATCAGTGGGGGTTGGTTACCCCTATAACATGCCTGTCACTTTTGTACCAATGGTCATAACTTAGTTGTTGAAGATTATAATTAATCTAACTCTAAACTCTTGAATCCCTAATACAAAAAATAGCCATTACCAAGACAACAGTAGAACACACCAATGACCTCCAGTGACTATTTGTTGCTCTTAGTTTAAAAAACAAACCCACATTCTGCTAAGTTTCTACCCATACATTTGATTGGTCATGCTGTCCTGGGTCATGATACACAAACATCACACATTAGCTCTGATCTGTCATCCATATACCCAAAGATACCCTTTAACTCTGCCTAGTTCATGTCCTTTTGTGGCTTCTTATTTCCAGACATAGCAAGAAGCACCAATGTTTCTCAGACTTTCATACCGCCTTCCATGTTAAGGTCACAAACTGCCATCATCTGAAACGACCTTGCTCCTGACAACTTGTCACTGATTTTCAATGTCTGCTTTCACTTCACTGAAAACTTCTCACTGTAAGGAAGCATGTCTCCAGATTGTCGCTGTGACACACACATGCAGCTTGGTACATGACAAGGTTCAGGAATCATTTTACTGAGGAAGTGATTGAGATGAGATGAAGGAGATCTATCCATATGTTTGGCTGGTATTTCAATAAGCAGAATTCTCATTAATAAATACTAGAACATGTGCGGTGTGCCCCTTGGTCATAAGTCATGAGTATCTACATCCACAATTTTCTCCTGTTAAATTGTTTTTATTATGAAAGTAGAAAATTAATCCATGTACCAATTAAAGGTAGAACAAAGGTCAATATCAGTTTCAAGACTGCTATCACAGATGTGTAGCAATGTCTTGGTGTGCATATGGTTTTTTGAGTGTACTTTATCTCCTTTAAAGCATAGTTACAATATTCCTCCTAGTTTCTATAGTTCTAATATAAGGAGCCATAGAAATATAGACATCGGTGTTAGCTCAGGATGAACATAACAGGGTTGAAATTCAGTTTGTTCTCTTGTGTTAAAAGGTTGAAACATTGTCAGCACTAGCATGAAAACTTCCTTCACAAAAAGAGCATTTAAGGGGCTGGTAAGATAGCAGAATAGGTAAAGGCTCCTGCCAACAAGCCTGAGACCTAACTTCTGGTTCAATATCCAGAACCCAAATGGTGAAAGGAGAGAAACAACTCCAATCAGTTGTCTGACCACCACATATACATCATGGTGCATGGACAGACACACACACACACACACACACACCAAATAGATAAATTAATATTTTAAACAATTATTTTAAAATTTAGTTAGAAGCCAATGGATTCATTTTTATATCAGAAAGTTGGTATTTTGTCAATGTTAGTCCCAAGAAACATATCTATAAATATACATATATGCCATTTATATGTGAAGATAACATGTGTAATGACAGATATAGTATGTCATACATTCTGTATATAGGTAGTAAACTTTTATCACATGATGACCATTGGTGCTGACATTAGGAACAGAGCAGTGGTACATTACATGGTTGCTGTATTTATGTTACACAGGGGTTGGGGAAAACAGCATCGAGACTATTTGTTGGATGTATATCTTAGCATGGAGCACTCTTCTGTCAGGAGTGATAAAAGCACTGTAAGTATAATATCTGAGTACTAGAGGAATACAAAAAAGGCTACCATGAGCCATGCTGGACAGAGAACAGCTGAAGCTGAGACTCAACCTTGTACCTGTGGGTGTGGGAAAGCTAGGTGAGTATTCAGAAGCTCATCACACAGAGGGTGGGTAGAGAACTCAGAGTCCCTCAGTGAGCAAGAAGATACTGAATTCAAGCACCCTGGATACATTAGCATACATCATTAGGTTCAACTGCTCAGATTTACAGAAATAACCATTTTATGTGAAAAGACATCTAAGTCATTCTATGAGAGTTTCTAAGGTGTGTGCTTACGTATTTTACATACTCAATCACTATACACCTATTGAATACAGTTCTCATTTGCTGAATTAAATTGTAACTTCATTAGCCTTGACATCCTTACCATATTTTGCCAAGCATTTAATTTTCAAAGAAAAAAAAGGTTTTGAGGCTTGCCACAATAGATAATTTAATCATGCAAGAAATAAAAACAGAAACAGAAAATTTTTTCTGCAACAGAAAAATATGGCTCACATCAAACCTCATTGACAGACTACTTCAAACCTTCATTTAGAAGCTCAGGTTATAAAAAGGCATTGGGAGGCTATTCAATGAATAAAGTACATTAACACAGCTCTGAGCTAGATAACTTAAGAAACTGCCAAGGTGGGAAAAACTGTTAAATTCTTGCTCAGACTTTTAAGACCAGAACTGCTATGCACACCCCCATTTCATCATTATATTGAAAGGGAATCAGTGACCATTTGCTGCAAGCTACAGGGAATAGATGAAGGAAATGGATTTGATCCAGAAAAAGAACAGTGCTCAAATGGATTTGGCTTTTTTTTTTAATTCAGTAAAGTCTTCTGCTTTGGTCTCTCTTTGGTGTAAGCATGTGGAGTAACTGGAGCTCCCAAACCCCATAAGTGGTAAAAGAAGTGGGCCTGTGGGTCTTCCTTGGTAATGAGATATAATGACATAGGAAGGCAGAGTGGAACCACTGGGTCTCAAGCAAGATATTTTAGGTAAAATGAGATTTTAAAGGGAAATGGGCACGTGATTATATAATCTAATATATATATCTCCTAAGACGTATGAAAAACATACATCAGAGGTATAAAATGCAGGCTGCTCACAATAGAAAAGTTGCTTCCATTTCTTCCCAATAGATGACTAAAAATGAGGTACCAGGGTTGAATACCGGGCTCTGCTGCTTGAGTTCAGACCAGGTCAGCATCCCCCAGCTGTCGCTAGTGTCTGGTGCATGTGCTAGATCTTGCTGCTACAATGGCCGGGCTACTCTCAGCAGGTGCACTAAATAGACATCATTTTGGAAGGACATAGTGACACTAGACTGTGGGAAAGGAGAGAAGTTCTAATGCTACCACAAATTGGTTATTTATCCTGAGGTAAGTGACCTCAATTCTGAGTTTTGCTGAGACTGTGAAATGCAAAGGTTCATCTGGGTCTACAAACCTGTTATTAAATAGTAGATCACAGATTATACTGCTTGGCTGCCAAACAATAAGGGGGAAGTCCTGATTAAAATGACAGACTACAGAAATGGATTTCCATGTGACTTTTCCTAAATATCTTTAGTGGTAGTTATCCCTTTCATCCAGTCTGCCTTCTCAGTTCACTCCCCATTAAACCCTTCCTGAACCATGATTCCCCTTTTACCTTACATACCACTGTGCTCTATCTCCCTTTCCTTGAATCCTCCCCCTGTGGCCCCTTAGTATTTCCTCTGTGGCTATTCCAAACGGAACATACGGATCTGAAGATTCAAGGGTGATGTCCACGAATGAAGGAAAACATGCAGAGTTTGTCTTTCTGAATCTGGATTACCTCACTCATAATGATTGTTTCCAGATCCATCCATTGACCTGTGAATTTCATAATTTCATTTTTCTTTACAAGTTGAAAACTACAACTGGCACCATGATCCAGACCAGGAACCTGTGAACAGACAGGTCATAGACCCTAGGGAGGAACTTACTACTATTATCCTATTAAATTGGCATAATATTATACTGATGTCTAGTGACTTATCCTTATACTTATAGATTAGTGTATCTCTCAACCTTCATCAGAGAAGCTTTCTTTTTTTCAGTAGATATCAATTACCACAGAGACTCACACTTGGGAAGGTGCAAAGAATAAGAAACTATAGGATTCTCAGCCCTAAATGGAACATCTATATCACACCCTCTCCTCCCAAGCACAGAAGATGGGGAGGTAAGGTTGTAAGAGCCAGGGGCCTTGAGTGACTACAAGGGAACAATGTTTTCATTGCCTTCTGTAGACAAATTTCTAAGGTGTCTTATTAAATAAAAAAACACGGAACCAGAAATAGGGGTGAAAATCTGACAGAGATCAGAGGAATCAGAAAGGCCACCAGCTAACCTTATCCTACCACGCCTCAGCTTCCAAAGTGAGAGCTACTTCCTGCCTTATCCACGCCTTTATTGCCTTACTGTTCTGCCCTCTCACTGGCTATCTTAGCCCAGCTACCTCACTTCCTTGCCACTGCCTGTCTGTACAGACCTCCAGGTCTCTATGGTTGGTACTGTAATTAAAGGCCTGTGTCATCACACTTGGCTCTGTTCCCTAGTATGGCCTTGAACACACAGAGATCCAGATGGATTAAGGGCGTGTGCTAACATTGCATGACTTCTGTTTTTACTAATAGTGGCTGACCTTTATCCTCTGATCCTCAGATAAATTTTATTGGGGGATACCGATAAACTATCACCACAGTTTTCATTCAAGCAGGACTTGAATATGAACTCATAGCAATTGAGACAGCATTCACAAGACCTGCAGAGACTCAGGCCAGGCAAAAATTACAACATAGAGACTAGAGGCTAGCACGGAGTCCCACCTCTAGCTATGGAGCTATTGGCGGTGGGAAGAGGGGTGAATATGATCCAAATGTATTATATAAAATCCTCAAAGAAGTAATAAAAGAGAAAAAATAAAACTTCAGGCTAATTTTTTTTTGGGGGGGTAGACATCACATCCTCTTTCTTCTATTAAATAGATCGTCAGAGGAGAGAGTTGAAGGAAGGATGAACGTGCGGACTCACAATTTGATGTAACAAAGCTGCCTTGTGGCAAACGATTTAATTGTCAGTGGGGCTGTCTGACAGGCTGAGGAGAAGAATAATGGAAGCCCTCGGGTTCCAAAATTCCATCATCTCAAAAGATGGGATTTTCAGTGTTCAGCGAATTGAGCCTGGCCCCATTTACAATGCAACAAGGTTGCAAGGGTTGGTCCATCAAAGACAGCCTCTCTGCTCATATCCACCCAGCACAGAGGCAGAGACAAGTGTGGAGCCCAGGCCAAACATGAACCCTTGGTGCTGTGGATATCTCTCTGTATAAATAAACACTGATTGCTAATGGCACAGAAGGTACTCATATCATTTGAACTGAAATGAACAATTTAGGTAAAATAAATAAATAAATAAAATATGCAGTGGGGGTGGCATATCCCAGCACTCTGGGGATAGACATAATAGCCTCAGCTATATAGTGAGCTCAAGGCTAGCCTGTGCTAATGAGACTGTATCTCAAGAAAACAGAAACAGTTACATCACCAGAGAGCCCATCCCAGCATGGGTGATAAGTAACAAAAGCTGCATTCCTATATCATTGTAGTTAGGATTATATTTGTGTTGCATACCATCCATCCTGGGGATATTTTAAAGACAAGGAGTTTACTGGGTTTCCTTAACAGAGAATAGATGGATGGTTCACAGGCATGTGGGTGACCCCAAAGCAGCCCCCACTAGAGATCATGCTCCCACCATAGATGGTGGCTTCCCCATAGCCACCATATATAGAGTTACCTCCTCCCACTCTGGTCCTTCCCAAGACTACAAGGCCATGTGAAATTAGCACAGAATTCCATACAATTGGCTGGGAGGAGTGGCTAAATACTCATGAGAAAGTTCCATGACCCTCCCTGCCCTACTCTTCTATGAGGGAATGTCAACACTCAATAAACCCAGCTGGGATAATCATGTGGTAGCAGACAGATCCGGCTTTATGAAAAGGACAGCTGTCCATGGGAGGATAGTACTACAGCAATGGGATAAAGTAGAAATTCAACACAACACACTTTCAAAACCACCTCTCATGGAGTAATGATTCTGAGTGTCACTACCTACCTGAGTCAAACATACCTATCTACTAGGAACAGAGTCCTCCTTTCAAAGGAACTTGCTACATTGTTAGAAGTGAATTATGAAATAACCAAAAGTGAACTTAACATAGTTAATATTTTTATTGTCATATGTACTTTGGAAAAATAAAAACCTCTGTCAAAGATAAAATTCTTTAAAATACTCTTTTGTATTTTAACCACTAAGTTGAATTTATGGTGCTGTAATCAAGTGAGTTTTCACGGAGCCATGGAGAGTATTAACTTGACTACTCATTGTGTCTAGAGTCTCAGTATAGAACCTCTGGAAAACAGTAGAACGAAGAGGAGGCTTACTCACTGACAACTAAAGAACTAATCTGAAAGCAAGACAGGATTGTGCTCTGAGCTTCAAGTCCCCTGCAGGAACTCTCCCAAATATGTTGTAGCCTATTGTTCATAAGATATGTCCACGGTCTAGTCAAGGAGAAATATGAAATCTTGTTGTTTGTTCTCCAAGTCAGAATGTCCATGAACTCTGTTCTGTAATAAACTAAACAGATGTTCCAAGTGTTTTGTTAACTGTTAGATTCTTCCCATTAGTTTCCCATATTTAATAATTGTATTGGAGCAGTTTATGCACAGAACAAATAAAATACATAGCTAATAAACACAGCAGGTATATATATATATATATATATATATATATATATATATTCCTAATCATTGTGTCTTCATGAAGGAGTGAACTATTTTATGTTGGACAATGTCTTTGTGTATCACTTGAGACAATTTTGAGTTCAAATCTGTTTTATATCACATATAACATAACAATCACAAAACAAAAAAACTGAATTTTGCTGACATCTTGAACTTGGATTTTCTAACCCTCAGAGCTGTGAGAAAATACACGTATAGCTTAAGACACCCAATGGGACCCCTGGTTTTGTATTATATATGGTAACCCAAGAAGGGTAACATAATGCTTAAAATGCTTAGTAAATGCTATAGTCTTATAGACAGTATGTAACCTCCAAGGCAAAAAATGAAACAACCCAGCATGACAGCATCCACAGGCTCTACCCAATCCATTTCCTGACTGTTGGTTTAAATGGTTAAGTGTCTAGCATGCATTTTACTAATTAAGATAGATGTGGCCTCAGCTGTAATGATCTCACAGTGCAATGAGATACAAAGAGTTTGCCATTAAAATAAATGTTGAATTAAAACAGAGGGTAAATACATACAAATGGAGTGCCTGACCTTGACCTGAGAGTGACATCAATTAATGATTAATAGCTTAAAGGCAAGAGATAAGGGTTGGTAAAGTGAGTGCAAAGACTCCAGAATCTGAAAGATCATGGCCTGGCTTCATGGAAAAAAAGGAGAGAAAGAGAGGTCGGGTCAAGTATTAATCTGAGAAGAAATGCAGGGACTAGCTTAAGCGGTGACTTCTAAATATGTACAGGAGTTTGGACTTCAATGTGAGTGGACAGGAAGTTGTAAGATATGTTTTTCATCAAAGGAGTAAATATCAGTTGTTAGCATTTTTTAAAAAAGTTCCATACAGTTAAGGGGGCAAAAGTCTCCTCAAGTCACCAACATGAGAGATGAAGAAGCTGAGTGAGGTAGGAAAGAGACAGAGGAAGGAGTTCAACAGACTGAGGGAGGAAGACAAGCTTGGAAAATAAGAGATGGGAATGGATGATTCCTTGGTTTCTCAAGGTGCTACCAGCCACCCAAGTAGACAGAGAAGAGAGGAAGAAGGTTGTGATGGCTGGGAACCAAAGGCTTTGACTTGCATTGAAGAGTTAAATAAATATGGTGTCAAAGCAATGAGATAGCACCTTCTCTTCAGAGGCAATTAGGTGGTTCTGCTGTGCACCTATCCTGTGCTGCCTGTGCATACAGTAGGGAAGAAGGCCTGCTTCCAACCCTTCCTCATGATTATTGGGATCCCTTAGGAAATGCAGTTTTTTTTCAAAAGAATCACTGGAGTATTGGTTAATGATTTTCCAAAACTACAAAATCAGTCCAATTTCAAAGGTCCAGAAGGGTTTCCTTAAAAAACCAACAGGGTGGTCCTCACCCTTCATCAAGAAAATTTCTCTTCCAACAGAGTCTACTAGGGAAAACCACAACCAATTGTAATGCAGAGTTGTGGAGCCCTATTCCAATGGATACATTTACAAAACACTCCCACACCTAAAGCTCAGGGATCATTGCAGACAAGGGGGTGTAGAAAGATTGCAAGAGTGAAACCATCAAGGAGTTTGCTGTGAGAGTGTGTCTCCTAGCAACACCAGAAACTATACCCATAAAGTCTCACCAACATGACTGCCCAAACATGAGCTGAAAAGCAGTAACATTAATGAATGTGCCAAAGTGGACCAGGAAAAGTCCATGAGGCCTCAATCCTATGCAAAGAACCACAGGCAACTGGGCAAAGCCGGGAGCAGGGGAGGTGGTCTTCCCCAGGAAAGAGTACACCCATTAGTTGTCTTTTGCCAAATGGTCAGCCCTGAAAACAATAATGTATGTAACATTATAGAGCCTGAACTGGTTATATTTAGAAATATATATTCATATACATAATTACATATGCATGCAATAACAATTAGTGAAAAGGGAAGCCATGAATTTGAAGGAGAGCAGGGATTTGGGAGGCTTTTGAGGGATGATAGGGAAAGGAGAAATATTGTAATTATATTATAATCTCAAAAATTTACAAAAAAAATAGAAAATTTAAGTCTATTACTCTTGAGATGAGATGCTTGATCTATACATAAATGTCAACCTAATTTGTCACGCATTCCCTTAAATCTGTTTCAGAAACTGCCCTATGAAACTAATGAGATGTTAGGCTTTGAAAGATGGTGTGGTGGTTGAAGAGGGATCTGTATGGGCTCATGTTAATTTTTCAGCTTACTTATTTATGAAGTTTTTTATGAACTAAGTATATTGTGGGACATGTATGAGCTAGTAGAACTGTTCTGGGGATGATCAGAGATTTCACACAAGTAGTAGAAGATTTGAGCTTTGACTTGAAATTTAAATTGTTGATTTGACAGTTTGATGATGTAGAGTTCTGAGCTCATGAGCTGGTGACTACTATGGATATAGTTTTGCCATAATAACTTGAAAAGGTTTTCCTGATAAGCACATGCTAGTATTAATGTACCTTATTAATATTCAAACTATATCCATCTCCCATTATCAAGTAATATTGTTTTAGTTGCATAATGTCCAATATTTTAGACATAAACCCTCTCATATTTCCGACAAATTTGACCATTGGCTTCAAGAGGAGCTTACCATCAAGGCATAAATGTAACTGTACTATAAATACCCATGTGGAGACTCAATAAGAAAACTCAACAGGGAGGGCAATTAAAGGAGGTATAAAGTTTGAAAATGTTTATTCTCCCCTTCAATGCTCATGAGAGCGCTAAGTCACAATAAAACTGTATTCTGTTCTCTGCCTCAGATAACTGCAATTCCTTTACTTTAAAAGCATGTGCAAGACCTTGGAGGCAATTATACTATGACCACCATTAGGGTGGTATTGAAGGAAAAGGGAAAGACTTCATTTTTACACATGCATCATACAATTGAATGATTCAGAATGCTATAAAATATAGTTACATTTGTACAAGCATGGATCAGGACTTCTCACATAGGATCCACACCTGTGAGCAGTCAAACACTACACAGATGGGGTGGACACCGTACTGATTGACTATTGCATCAAGAAGAGTAGGGTGATATCCCTGGGACAGTTGAGTGATATACCTCAGGAACGTCTAGGAGGGGTGGACTCATGGAATTCTTCCACAAACTCATTGATCTCAAATCAGACTAGCCTGGCCCATCATTCTCATAGAAGAAAATGGAAGGGGGGAAGCAAATGAGGGTCTCAAGTTCTTAGCTTCTTGACTCTTCACTTAATCTTCCAGGGCACAGGAAGTCAATGTTGTAGAGAAAAATAGTTTACCATATAGTAGAATTAAGGAGATTTCTATTTTGGTCATCCATCTGACATATCTAAATTTTATAGAATAAATGTATGATTCTTTCATGTGTAGAATACATTAATTCATTTAAGGCAACCCCTTTCACATTGAATATCTCCATATTCCAAAATCATCCACAAGTCTTTTCAGGATGTTATAATGTTAATAAATCCCTAAGAAAACATACTTCACTTGTTTCTGATGTTTCTTTTTATCTATTTATTTTTAATTATTCCTTTTACTTGTGAGATTCTAATTACATCATTTCCCCTTTCCTTGTCTCCCTCCAAGTCCTCCTGAATAGTCCTCCCTACTGCTCTCCTTCAAATTCATGGCCTCTCTTTTAGTTGTTGTTGCCTTCACACACACACTCACACATACGCATGTACACACACACACACACACACACACACACACACTCACACAGAAATATATTCATATATGTGTGTATATATTAACATGTTCTTATTTGTAACCTGCTCAGTCTGTATAATGTTGCTCATCTTGGTATTAGATAAACAATTGGAATGCTCTCCCCTGGGGAAGGTTGTTTCTCTGACTCTCAGCATTTCTAATTTGCCTGCAGCTCTCTGAGTGGATTTGACATCTTCTAGCATTTCCTCCCAAGCCAACTTGACATGTCTATTGTCCTCATTCAGCTCATATTTGAACAGTCCTTTTGGTAAGATTTTATGGGTGTAGTTGCTGACATTATCATCTCGCAGCAAACTCCCTGATCTTCTGGTTCCTACAATCCTCACCATCCCCTTCTTCTGTAATGTTCCCTGAGTCTTAAGTGCAAGAGTATTTTGTAGATTTATCCATTGGGACTAGGCTCCACCACTCTGCATTAGGATTGATTGTGGTTTGCTGTAGTGGTCTCGATCTGTGGCAAAGAGAAGTTTTCTTGATGAGGGGTGAAGACTATACTTACCTGTATACAGTACAAAACAAATATTTAGAGCGCAGTTGAGGATTGTGTTGTTTTAGTAAAGTGGTGGTTGTAGGTTCTCCTCCAAGATCCATGACTTTACTAGCCAGCCCTAGGTAGTTGGCTAGGTTCCCAGTACTAGGCATGGTTTTGCTCTTGTTGAGCAGGTCTAAGTCCAATGAGAGAACTGTTGGTTACTGCCAAGGTATGTGGTCTCTACTGCACCCTTATAATTATCCTGCCATTCTGATCACTGTAGTGATTTATATTATAGGTATAATAGCTGGGAAGGATAGTTTGTTGCTTCCTTCCTTTGGGAGCGTGCATGGTAAATTTGGGTACCATAAAATCTACTCCTTAGGGAAGAGGGATTCAGGTCAGTTCCACCTCAGGAGCCTCTGGGTCCTGTGTTTGAAGTGCATGGTATCTTCAGCAATAAGAACTAACCTACCATTTCTTGGCTTGGGAACCAAGGGCAGTAGCAATAGCCTGCAATGTTTTGGGAGTATCGTGAACAGCCCTGAACAATAACTCAAAATAGGGCTTCTCATGACTGGTAGTGGTGTCTGTTTCTTGTTTTGTTGCTGTTGTTGTTTTTGTTTGTTTGTTTGTTTGTTTTTTAGATGCTCTTTGACTTTTGGAGGGAGTATTGTCAGTCTGAGTGAGAAAATTCCCTGTGAACTTTATATGTGTATTTATACACAGACTTATATGGTTTATAGGGTTTTTATGTAAATAGTAAGTAATTTGATTATATATATTTTTATTTTTATATTATTTTATTTATATTAAATTTTTCTTCATATTAACTTTGTATTTATTATTATTAATATTATTATTTATTATAATGTGGAATATAATTCCATATTACTAGCCTTGAATACTAGTCACTCTAATCCTCCACCTTCATACAACCTCTGTCTACCCTCTCCTTCTCCCTCAAATTTCTCCCAGATTCATTCCTATTCATTTTCTTTCTTGACCCACCAAGATTGACCAGGGTCATCTGTATGACTGGGGGTTTGGAGCTATCTGTTAGAGCCTGGTGGGCTCAGCATAAAGAACAGAACTAAGGAGAGTGATTCTCCTCTCCCAGAATCTATCCACAGCCTGTAATTCAGAGGTTAGTGAAACATTAATCTAATTAATCTTATCAATAAAAAAAAACAGGAATCAAATATTGGGGTAAGAACCTGAAAGATCATAGAACAGGGAGGAGCCACCAGTTGCTTCCTACCTCTTCCATTCCTCCATCCAAAAAGGGCCAAGATCTTCTCTCAGCCCCACCTTATTACTTCCTGTCTCCTCTCTGTCCACAGTCTTCCAGACCTCTATTGTCAGCCAGTGGCTAGCTCGGCCCTCTGACTACAAGCAAGCTTTATTTGTCAGAAAACAATCAAAATATCACACAACACATTATGAGACAGGTTCTGTCAGTCCCCCACCCCTTCCCTGACTATTAAATAGGCCAGTCTTGTGCAACCCAAGGCAGATATTCACAATTAGTGTGATTTATCATAGTAGTTTTACTAAGTCTGGGTTTTGCAGGAGCAGCATGGCATTTTGAAGCCCTTCACCCTCTCCTCAGGCTCTTAAATTTCAAATTGTACTCTAGACAGAGTTGACCATCTCTAATAGAGGTGAAATTAAAAGTACTTTGGAAGCATTATTAACATTATCTTTTACCTGAGGGAAAAATGTTGCACAGAAAAGTAATCTATATCATCATAGAATTGTTGAACTCTCAGTGTGATTTAACAATCTGAAGTTTTATTGTGCTCTAACATATGATAAATTGCCTTGATGTATAGAGCCCAGCCAAACTCTGCCATAAAACAGTTACTAGACAATAATCTTGACTACTGAATAGTATAAATGATCTATTTTTCAGAAGATCTGTGAAAACAGAATGCCAATAGCACAGTTTGTACATTCATAATAAAAAAATATTGAAATGTAAAATTGTATTGAATTCTTGATTGACGAGTGAGTCATCTGAAACAGCTGTTCTGAATCATCTCATTTAATTTCTTCTGCAATTATTTGGAAAGGTTATTAGTCTCCTTCGCATCTCACAAGTGTGGAAACTGAGGCTTGGTGAGAAGAATAACTTGTTCGAAGTTTAAAGGATTTCAACCAACTCTGTGTATTCTTGACCCTGGTATCTAAGTCACTGTTAGTGACAAAGTTTAGAAGACATGTTGATGAATCAAACCCAGGCATTTTTGCCATTGATTGTGATAAAAATCCATTCAAACTGAATTGGTAAGATTTCAGTAACTAGTTAATAGAATGTCTAAAATTCTGATATTAAGGAGATCCTAAGCAATACACACACACACACACACACACACACACATATTTGAGCCTGTTCCTGAATTAGTCATTACTGTTCTTCTTCCTTCAACTCGTACTTCCTGGGTGATCTTCTCTGTTGCTCCAATTTGCCTACATCTCTTGACCACAGAATATCTCAAGACTAGACTCCTTACCCTCTCTTTGGAAACAGACCTTTTGGCAAGCTACAAAAAGAGTTGGTTCATTTCCACGGACTTAAAAGCACATTCAAATGTAGCATACACTAGTGTTTGGCCTATTTGAAGAAGGGCACAATGACCCAAGTGCTGCAATATGTCCTGTCTGAAACATAAATTATGGGGCTGGAGAGAGGGCTCAGCAATTACAAGCACTTGCTTTGCAGCAGACCCAGGTCTGGATCCTAATGTCCATGTCAAGCATTTTCCAACCACCTGTAACTCCAGCTCTAGGGAACTGATGCCTGTTTCTGGCTTCTGCAGACACCAGCATGCATGGGCATGCGTGCACACGAGTAACACACACACACACACACACACACACACACACACACACACACACACA
>CABHPH010124054.1:2791-32416 GCA_902168325.1 Peromyscus nudipes | reverse complement strand
ACACACACACACACACACACACACACACACACACACACACACACACAGTTAAAATGAAATAAAAATAAATCTTAAAACAATAAATTGTATAGACTCTTTACTAGAAAACTCCTTTGTTTAAAATATGGTACATCCATGATGCATTGTATTTTCCTTCTTAGTAAAGATTATGTTTTTCATATTATTATTGACCATTGGTTCAAGGCAATGATACTAACAATGAGCAAACATCAGTGAGAGTCAAAAGCTCAACAGCTAAAATCATTTCTTTGGTTACTAGGCTCTCCAGACTGGTGCCCCACTCCACTGACTTTCTAAATATCTTAATATTGTGGGCTGTAGTATGCATCTCCAAAACTCATATGCTACCTCCTAAACTAGAGTACCTCTATGGTGGAGATAAGTCACTTGCTATTCATCACTAATGCTGAAATGTGAAATTTCCTCATAATCCTTACTCTAATAGATATTTCTACAACAGATATTTGTTATGTCTCAAATACTCAACACTGTATGAAGGACAAGCAATGAGATGTGTGACATGAGGGGGATCATGATTTAATTAACAAAATAGTGCTATCTACACATAATTTTTCCCAAGATTAATTATATAGTGCTGCCTATATATGCATGGGTGTGAGACCATCTGCTGTAGCAAGAGCAGCCTGAGCAGCTGCTAAGTACCAGGATCCCTGTGAAAATTGTCCCCCTCTCTTTAACCTCCATCAATTACCAATAACCCCTTTACTTCTGAGGGTGCTTATCATGTTGGGTAAGGGTCTCCTGATTTCCTTTTGAACCTGTTCTCTTCTTTAATGAGCATTTCCCCAAACACAGTCATGTTCTAAGGTATAGTGGCAACAAGGATTAGCACATGGGTGTTGGGGCACACAAAATATAGCCTATGATATTGAGATACTATAAATAACCATTATTGGTTTCATGAAGGAATGAGCCTGCATATCATGATGATGGTTTTGATTAATGAATTACTCTTCCTTAAAACTGACAATGTTGAACACAATTATCTTTCCTGTGGATCTGAACTACTTTCTGTTGCTGCTGCCCTTAGCACATCATCATCTTCAGATCTGTTCAGGCTCTTCTTCTGGCCTCTGTAACACAGAGGTTTTATAATAATTTAAAAAAAAAAACAGAGCCAGATATCAGGGCGAAAGCTGAAAGATCAGAGAAGCAGAGCAAGTCACAGCCAACCTCACCTCGCCAACTACTCCTCAGCCGATCCTGTTTCCATGAATCCTCAGACCGAAAGCCTCTGAGTCCTCACCCGGTTGGGTCTCAGCTGAACTGCCTCAGTTCCTGTTTCCTCAGGCCTTATATACCTTTCTCCACCCTGCCATCATTTCCTGGGATTAAAGGCATGTGTGCTTCCCAGTACTGGAATTAAAGGTGTGTGCTACCACTGCCTGGCTCTGTTTCCAGTGTGGCCTTGAACTCACAGAGATTCACATGGATCTCTGCCTCCCGAGTGATAGGATTAAGGGTGTGTGCCACCACACTCTGACCTCTATGTCTAATCTAGTGGCTGGCTCTGTCCTCTGATCCTCAAACAAGTTTACTAGGGTACACAGTATATCACCACAGGCCTCTACAATGGGAAGGCTAATGAAGTTTCAGAGTCATATGCAAGCTTCCCAACTTCCAGGCGTGACCTCCTCTCCACTCTCTACCTCTAGTGGCAGAAGAAAATCTCCATTTCCTATCAACGTATTTGTGTGTGACCATAAGAATCATGCCATTTTCAGTCCAATTAAGAAATCCAAATTATAATCTCTTTTAAAAGTTCCTGAAAATGTAGACAGGAAAAAAAAAAAAAAACAATTGAAGCTTCAAGATAAAATTTAACCACTCCTAGATGATTTTGAATTTCATTCTTTTCAGAGAGAAACCATGAAGTTCTAGGCAAACTTTGACTATACAACTGCCTTGAACATGAATTTTTTAGAGTCAATCTTGAACTTACTAAATATTTCAAATATTTTAGTCTTGAAAGCAAGAATTTTCTTATCTAAATTTTTATTTGCTCTGTGCAAATTAAAGGAAAATAAGGTAACAGAGTTTTGCCAGGAGCTTAATACTAATTATAAAATAATAATAATGAATGCCCCTATATCATACTTTTATATTCCATGCAATATTCGAAGTATTTATTGCCATTAACCCATCTAAACCTCCCAACAGACATGAGTAACTGCCAACTTCCTTTTAAAAATGAGGAAACTGAGACTCAGAATGACTAAAAGGCATGCCCAAGAGCTAATGAACATACAAGCAAAGAAGTCATCTTCCCTACTCCGAAGTCATCTATGTCCACTCTTCTGTTTATCCTGATGGGACCCACTGTGGAATCGACTTCACCCAACCTGATCTCAATATCCTGTGTTATTAAAGTGGCGTCAGTCATAGGATGACCCACAAAGTTTGTAGGAAGCATTTTAGGAAAATAGAGACTATGGCTGGCAGAGTTTGGATGCAGATATTTTTAATGTTTATTGTCAATTATGCGTGTGTGTGTCTGCATGTATGTCTGTGCTCATGAGTGGAAGTGTCAAGGAGGCTAGAAGCACTGGATGCCCTGAAGCTAGAGTTAAAGGTAGTTGTGGTCCACTCAAGTGAGTACGAAAGCTGAACTTGGGTCTTCTGCCACAATAGTCTACACTCAAGTTCTCAATCATCTCTCTCACCCCCAATGCTCTTTTTCTTTTAAACAAATCATGGTTTTAGAAACTTTTAAATCCATTAAAATTGTGCAAAAAGGATGCTATGCATGCATGCTTCCAAATTTCTCAACAACAACAAACACAAAACTATCAGTAACTTGAATTAAGTGGCCACCTTATTTACCCATGAAAGCTAAAAATAATTCTAGTTTATGTGTACTTGTTAAAAGCAGAAGAGCTCACCACCTGGCTAGGGGTTGGGGGTAAGTCAACCCCGACATCTATGAGTTGCTGGACCATGAAGAGGAGATGGTACTGCAAAACCAGATCCACCAGTTCCAGGAGCACATCATTGCCACCGAAGATGAAAACCTGAAGCATGGCTATAACTGAAGAAGTCTCAGCAATGGCCGGGTATTTATGGTGCTTCAGAGACCAGAGGCTTTGAGCCAGACCAAGGACTCTTGGCAATGTGTATTTGCATGTAGATCTATAGGCAAAAAATAAACTGAGTGACACACTATAGTTTCCAATGCCACTGAGACAAAATAACTTTGCAGTAGAGGGGTGGGAATGGAGGAATGGACTGGTACATACATAGCAGAGAGAAGCTGAATGGAGGTGTCTGAGGACTGAGCTACCACCGAGTGGCCATGTTGATGTGCAAGACCCATACTGACACATGAGGCCATGTTGATGTCTATGATCTGTACTGCCACCTGAGACCATGTCGGAGTACCATGGTCCTGTTGCAGCTGGGGGCACTCTGGATGTGTTGATGTCTGTGACCTGTGTTAACCTCAAAGGCCATCCAGATGTCTGTGGTCTGTGCTGCACCTGAAGCCATGTTGGTGTCCATGGCCCGTACGGCTATCTGAGACCATGCTGAAGTCCATGGCACATGCTGACACCAGAGGCCAGGTGGATGTCTGTGGTCTGTACTGTCACCAGATACCATGTAGAAGTCCATGGCCTGTGTTCCTACTGACTATAAAGGACAGGGAAGCTCCTTCTGCAGTGATATCCATGACTGCAGACTCACAGTTGAGAAAGAGAGACATAGAAGGATTCTGTGAAAACTCCCACCTCTACCCTCCCTCCAAAAAAAGTAACAGCCTAGACAGAAAGCTATCAAAGAGAATTTTTGACAGTTTCTCTGTGTAGTTTTGGAGCCTGTCCTGGATCTCGCTCTACATCCCAGGCTGGCCTTGAACTCACAGAGATCTGCCTGCCTCTGCCTTCCGAATGCTGGGATTAAAGGCGTGCGCTGCCGCCGCCGCCGCCGCCGCCGCCGCCGCCGCCACCACCACCACCCGGCCCCAAAGAAAGCTCTTAAAAATTGTGATAAGGATGGAGAAGTATAGCTCTCTACAATAGATGGTCACTTGCTGGGGTGGGAGTGGGGAAAGACTCAATTTCCTTTAAGGGAGTTTGATCATGTTCCAGTGACTATATGGACAACACAAATTGGACTTGATAGGTTTTTTTTTTAAATTTTTTTTTGTGGTGAGAGGGTCACAAGGGTGGGGTAATGGACCTGGGAGGACTGGGAGGTGAGGGTGATCAGGGTACATTATGTGAAATTCCCAAATAATCAATAAAAATATTTGTAACGAAAAAACAGGGCAATAAATTATGGAGAAAAAAAGAAAATAGAGAAAATGATGGGAAGAGCTAAAAATGCTTCAGTTTCTAAGAAGTGTTGCATTTATGCTCCATAATTGCCAAAGTAATCATAATATTCCATCTTTAAAAGCAAGGAAGACAGCAATAGCTTCTAAGGACTATTGTGGATCTGTTCAAAGCTATAACAACACAAAACTCTGTCATATAACGTTAATGTGGCTAAATAAAGACTCGGGCTGTTAAAATTTGTTGTTATGGTCTTGAATGTATTTATAATTAAGCCAATGTTTTCCTATGAATTTACCAAGTTCTTAGAGATATGATTTCACAGTCTTTGACACATAATTATGCTGAATTTTGTTGAAACTTAATGTTCTCTGGGGAGATAATTTGAAGAGCCTGTTCTGTATGTGAGCATCCGTGGATGAGAAACAGGTCAACAAGAACAGTTATTGCTTCACCCAATCTTTTTTTAATGTACAGATGAACTTCATCTAAACAGGTTTCATTCAATTCTTATCACTTAAAAACTTGTTTAAGTTTTACCTGCTTATTAAAAAATTTCATAAATAGAAGACCAGCCAAAATTCCTGCCAATTCCTTGTCCTTTTATTATTATTATTTGATTTTCTTCAAAGGAATGGGAGGAGAGCCCTGGAGATACTCAGGAAGATAAGACAAGGGTGCAGTGATCTTGATCCCACCAAGGGCTATCAGGGCAAGACCTAGTACGTATCCTAGCAAAGACGGAGGTCGCCACCTAGAGGTGGCAGAGGTGCAATGCCGCCTATTTGCACAAAGACTTCCTAATAGGGGCATTTTGTAAGGATTTCTGTGAGAGGAATCGATCTTGGAGGAGCTGGCAGCCTGCCCAGCTCAGCAAACTGGTGTGAACTCTCACCCTGCTCTGATGCATTTTAATATTGTGAGAGAGCCTTAATCAAACACTTCTCAGTGTATCCACCTTGACTTCTTTCTGTTGGACTTTCTAAGACAGCTCAATGAAAGCTCCAGTTCCCCCACCATTGAGCTGTAGACTATTAAGGAGCTCACTGATGCTCTAAAATGTGCATCTCTAACTTGAGAATATCAGAGTTGCTTAATAGAAAAATACCACGGAGCCCAGTTGAAATCCAACCCGTGGCTTCTCCAATTACCTTGAGAGTTATTTCCCTTCCAAAAAAAAAAAAATCTTTGTTTGCTCAGCTGAAAGATTAAAAGATGAAGGTGACCACAGCATCTCCCTCAAGGAATTGTTAGAGATTAAATGAGATGCCGGCGAGCAGCCCAAAGCACAGCAGCTGCCTAATGGAACCGGTGCTTTGACGGCTGGTTGTTTTCTGTTTGTTTGATCCCTCCCAGCCATAACCTTCTAACAGCTCAAAAAATTTGCCTAAACCATTGCACGTGGGCTCTACCCAGGTGTCTTAAATCTACATGGCCATTAGCTGAACAAGTCTACCTTCATACACTTGGAATTTGTCTCATTTCTTCCCCTCACTGGCTAATTTGAACACCTCTTGGGAGACCTATTTAGCTTTGAAGCAAACCTAATTAAACAACTAAACTCAAAGAAGATATCCGAGGAAAAGCCCACCTGCCTCCAAATAATCCCGCCTGCTAACTCCATGCAGATTGGAATTTGCAATGGAAATGAGATCAGCACGCTGTATGTTTTTAGTCTGCAGTATTCAGTCATGCATTTCTGTAGACTGCATGCGTGCAGCATTATTAAACAATGGTTGTTTGATTTAAAAAAAAAAGACTCCAGACTTATTCATTATGCAGATGTTGCTTTGATATATTAGAATATAAGTTTTAATTATATAGTGAAATATTGTCATCTCAAGCTCCTTGGAAATATTCCTAACCCATCAGTCACCCATTCTCATACCTTTATATCTCTGTTCTCATTTCTGAAGAAATAGTTGGAATCCAATACAAATCGAATCGCTTAACATATATCAAACTTTTCAGATCAAAAAGAAATACAAGAACCTATTCTGAACTATTTGGACATTCATGTTCCAGCCCACATAACTTTGTGAACTCAGCCTTGACTGAGTGAGTGTTGAATTCAGGTGCACAGATCTAGTCAGGCATGATTACTCATAAGCACAGATTTCTTTCAAAAGATAAAAGAAACAAAAACCAACAGGAAGTGCTGCTATTTTGTCCTTTTCTGTTGAACTTGCTGTATAAAGCAGACCTTATGACCACAGTTTACTCAGAAACCTGCAGACCTTCGTCATTGTGTAAAGCACACAAGCAAAACTGGTCTTTTTAAATGAATTAAACAGATAAAGACAACTTGTCTGTTAGAAGACAAGAGTCCTTTGAATCCACAATGCTGGTTAACTAAACCCAAATTCAGACCCTACATAAAAAAAATAGACAACATCTAAAAACACTGAAAACATCAAGAATATAGGGTTGTTTTTTTTTTCTGAATTATTTCATTTCTTTTCCCCAACACATTCCTGAATGCTAAGTGTTCAGCAAAGATGTCATGAGACTGCGGAAGTCACTTTCCTTCCTATCTGCACTGGACCCCTGCCCTGGATCTCACACTGTATTAAAGAAGGAAGATGGCACAGAGGTGGTCAGAAGAGAAAACCCAAACTGACCAAGAAATGGGTGGAACCATTATCTAACGAGAAACCCTGAGAAACATGGCGGCTCCCACCTGTGATCTCAGTCCTTGGGAGGTGGAGGACTAGGAGTTCAAGGCCAGTGTCTACTACATGGAAAGTTACAGGCCAGGAGAGGGAGGAAGATGAGAAGAGAGAGAGAGAGAGAGAGAGAGAGAGAGAGAGAGAGAGAGAGAGAGACTACGAAATTGAAAATGGCAGCCAAAGCTTGCTAGGAAACCTTTGGAGACACAACCCAAGGTCCTAAGAGCCATGAGGCAGCGATGTGATTGGAGATGATGACTATTAATATTGGACTTTTCAGAGGCCAGTGGGTATTACAAGGGCATCAATCAAAATCAAATTAGTAAGGTTGCAGTTTTTTAAAGCCCTGTTCTGGTTTGCTTTCTGTTGCTGTGATAAAACACGCTGACCAAACAAAAACCCAGCAAAGGGAATTCAATTTTTTGTTTCTTTCAATCTGCTTACTTTTATGATGTCTTTTTATTATTTCTTTCTAAATTTATTTTTTTGTGGACAGGATTATAGTGTACAAATGCTATTAAAACCCCCATGCAATTTCCCCCATTTGGAACTTGAGCGTAAATATAATTACTTAATCTCACTGATGTTTATTGCCCTGGTGCAGGGGCTCATTTACCTGAGTATTTCCTGGAATGATTTTTGTGCCTGAGATTTGGGGAGTGATTAGGCTACTCCAGTTTAAGTCAACAAACGGTATTAAACTAACAATTACAGAACGGTGTTGACAACTTCTGCAGGAAACTTAGCTGCTGTTAGTCCATTAGTGTAACTTAATCTTTCCCAGAAAGGTAAGCTAAGGGCTTCTTCCACAACTTCAAACCACAGGGGAAAAGGATATAAATAGATTAGCATGGAGTCAGAGAAAACCACTCGGTGTAACATGGTCAAACTGAGAAAATGACTGTAAGAACTGTGGCTTTTGAAATGGGAACATTAAAATACATTAAATCTCCATAAAACACATTGAATTTTGGTGTGAAATATGAGAGTTATTTACATGAGGGAATAATCTCAAATCGAGTTTGCTTGGACTTACGGACATTCATTTTCTGTCTAAAAGATCTTTTCTTTATATTATGCACAAAATTAACCCCTATGACAAAACCCGAGACACGGAAAGCAGTGTCCTTCTTTTATCATTAAAGAAACTATAACTTGGTAAGAAAGATACACAACTGTTGGTGAGAAAGGACATGACGGGGTGCCATCTTATTTTCAGTCTCCCGTCTTCCAAAATAGAAAGGACATGCTTGGGGATGGGATACCCCAAGATGCACAACAACATTGTTGAATGACAAACTCTTTGAGCGGTCTGTTACCATGGCAACAAGCACACCAACTGGAGGCAATGTTGTCCTGTTCTTTTGTCAATGTTTGTAGCATGAGTCTTAAAAGTTCTTATTAATAAAATCAAACCTGAGGCCAGGTATTGGGGTGAAATGCTGGATGGTCAGAGAGACAGAACAAACCACAGCTATCTCACCTCGCTGAATCCTCAGCTGGTCTTGTTTCCTCAGACTGGATGCCCCGAGCCCTCATCCAGAATGGGTCTCAGCTGAACTGCTGCTAGAAGCCTGAAAGCTTAACCAGCCACATGCTTCTCCAGGCCAAAGGCCTGCTCAGGCCAAATGCCTCTCCAGGGCAAAAGCCTCTAGTTTCTGGTCCTCACACTTTATATACCTTTCTGCTTTCTACCACCACTCCCTGGGATTAAAGGTGTGGCTTTCTGGGATTAAAGGTGTGGCTTTCTGGGATTAAAGGTGTGTATCACGGTGCCTGGCTGTTTCCAATGTGGCCTTGAACTCACAGAGATCCAGAGGGATTTCTGTCTCTGGAATGCTAGGATTAAAGGCGTATCCTACCACTGCCTAACCTCTATGTTTAATATTGTGGCTGTCCTGTTCTCTGACCCCAGATAAGTTTATTAGCATACACAATATTTTGGGAAACACAATACCCCCACAAATGTTCTTTTTTTTTGTAACTTGGATTGATTCTTGGCTGATTTCCCATCATGCATCTCCCCCTCCCCTTCCCCCACATCTGCCCTTGTAACCTCCCCCCAAAAAACAAAACAAAATTTAAAAGAAAAACCAAAAACCAAACAAAGGGAACAAGCAAACAAGAAAAACAGAGACAAGAAAAAAGAAAAAAAGGAGAAGCATCTCATTGTAGAAGCTGTAGTGTGGCCCTGTTTCATACAGTTCACCCTTTAGTCCATTCGTCTTCGCTCATAAGTGTTCGCTGCTATGAGTCATTGGTCTGGTTTGAGGCCTCTGGCTTCTGCTATGCTACTGATACTGGGCTCTCGCTGGGCTCCTCTTGGATATCCTGTCCTTGTCCTGTGTCGTGGAGATTGTGAAGTTCTGGATCTATAGGTTCGGTTTGTCCGATTCACATACTCCAACAGTTCAGTGATGAGGTGGATGTTGGGGTGGGCTAACTCATAGGTCTGGTTCTGGGCCTGGGTGGTAGCTGGGTGGTAGCTGGGTGGTAGCTGGGCCTGCCTACCAGCTTTTCCCCCATCATCACCAGCTCGGTGAACTCTCCAGCACTGCTTTGGCCAGCCCACCCAAGGCAGCCTGCAGAATGGAATGGGGCCACTTTTCCTGCTCTCAGACCCTTGGATCAGGCTCACCCACACTCACACCATCAGGGCCAGCTCCACTCCTTTGCCTAGGCCAAGTGTATGGAGGGTATGGGGGGGGGTGTCAGCTCTCCTACTCTCACGCCCTCAGGGCTGGCTCACCTGCACCCCCAGACAACAGAGTTAGCTCTAGAGTGCTGTCCTGGGGGTGTGCAGGGTCCGCTCTCCTATGTGCTGCAGCTGGTGGGGGGTAGGGCTAGTTGTCCAGCTCTTGTGACCCCGGAGCCAGCTCTCTTGCTTGAGACAGGTAGCAAGGAGGGAAGGGGGCATCTGTCTCTCACCTATGCCACAACATGGCAGACAAAGGGGGTCCAGAGTCATCTCTCCTGCTCTCACGCCCTCGGGTCCAGCTCACCTGCATCTCTAATAACAGGATCAGCTCTGGTGCACTGCTCAGATGAGTTGCATGCCCATGGTGAGGAGTGGGGCCCTCCTTCCCAGTTGCTGCAGTATCCAGCAAGGGGCAAGGCCAGCTATCCGAGGGCCAGTGAGGGTGAGGCCAGCTCAGTACAGTCCTCGGATTTCAACACACATGGTTGGGGAGGGGGGCAACCACATGAACACAGGTTGTGACCTAGACCCTGGGCATCCATGTGGCTTTTGGTGCCAACAGGGGCCATGGAAATCATACAGACCACAGCTGTGGTAGGACCACAGACACAGACACGGTCCTAGGCAGCAGCCTAGGCCTGGATGTCACCAAGGTACAGGTGACAACACAGACCCCTGGAATGAGCATGGCTTTCAATGGTATCAGGAGCTATGGACATCAAAACAGACCCTGGCTGTGGGAGGGCCATGACCCAGACATGGCCCTTGGCAGCAGCTCTGGCCCAGATGACACCATGGCCCCAGGTGATATGCTGGCCTCTCAAATCAGCATGGCCTCAGCATGGCACAGCCCTAGGACACCAACATGGTAACAGGTTGTGGCCTAGACCCTGGCATCTATGTGGCCTTTGGTGGCATCAGGGGCCAATGGACATCAACACAGACCCTGACAGTAGGACCAGGGACACAGACATGGTCCTCAACAGCAGCCTGGACCTGGATGTGACCATGATCTCAGGTGGCAGTGCAAGACACTCAAATTGGCAAGGACCCCACAGCAACATGGCCCTCAGACACCAACATGGCCCCAGGTGGTGGCCCAGACTACAGGACTCAGTGGCAACAAGAACCACAGACATCAACCCAGACCCCCTCAGCTGCATCAGAGCCTTGGGCCAAGATTGACCCTTGGCAATAGCCCAGGCCGGGACATCACCTTGGACTCAGTTGGTAAGCAGGCCATTCCTATCAGCCTGTTCCTCACCACCCTCACCTCTTCAGATCTGCCTCTCTCCTCAGCCCGTGAACCACTCCACCTCTTTCTCTTCACCTCCCAACCCTGTACATGCTCACTATAATGGTGTCCCTCTGCCTGGCACCAGAGGCACTGGGTGGTGCTTGGTTGAGTCCTGTCCCCGCCAGCTGCATGGCATGGCACAGAGCTATTGCTGTTGTTACACCATGGGCCATGGCTAGAGACCCCAGGTGGTATGTCCACGTTCTTTATCTTAAGATAAAATATGATGGTTTTTTTTTTAAGACCAGCAAATGGCACTGTTCCCTGTAACCCTGTTATATGCAATGGATACAACATGGACACCATTGTCTATCTTACTTTTTTCCATCAAGAATTGTCAATGCCACCATATCAACAACAACAGGAACTATACCCAAGCTAGAGCTCTTAAAGTCCATCCCCGTGATCCCCTGTGAATTGTTAGCAGCTATAATGTAATTGGAGAATTCAAAGCATGTTTTGATTTCCTGCTTCACACAACCATTTGTATCCTTCCTTGACTATCACTGAAGAGTGAATAAGCCTTTCAGTTCTAGTTGACACCATGAAGCAAAATGTACTCTACACAATCATAATCAATCCCCTGAGAGCTGTGGGAATAAGTCCTGGATTCATGAAATGAAAATCATAAGGACTACCAGGAACGCCTCATAACCACAGAAGAGGGAGGTGTTTTTCTTCTGAGCAAGGAGTGGTGAGACCAGTTTTATGGGTAGTCTGGAAGATATACACTACATGGTATGGAAAGTATTAGTGAGCCTTGGTGAGCTAAGACCAGCTGAGGGCTTTCATAAACACCATGGGGGTGTCAGCAGGTCCTTGAGTGTCATTTCTCCTGACAGCTAAGTTGGAGAAAACTCAGGAGGGGGAATCACTACCTATGAAAGATGCAACAGAGAACCAAGCTGCACTTGCTGGTGATTGACCTAAAGAGACAAGTCATGCACACTCACTTCAGTGCCTGATGAATTCAGCATTCCCATCTAGTCAGATACGGATATTTTTCTTCTGAATATGTCCCAAGCCTCTGCACAGTTGGTTCCCATCACCCACATAATAGCTCACAACCATCTATAACTCCAGTTCCAGGGCCTTCTTCTGAACTCTGTAGTTGCCAGGCATGCACCAGACACACATGCAGGCAAAACACTATTATGCATAAAATAAAATAAACAAATATAAAAATATATTTTTAAACACACATGCATGCATACACATTTGTACATGCTCATGGGCACATACACACATGCATATACCCACATGAGTACACATGCAAGCATGCTCATATACATGTATACACACACACATATTCACAGAAAATTCATTTTTTTTCTTTTAAGAGAAAGCAAAAATAAAGGCTGATGTCTGCAGTGGTAGACTCTCTAGAACTCTCCAGAATATGAGTGTAAGAAGTTAACCCTTCCTAGATTCAGACACCACTCAACCAGCCAATGAGAAGTCAACCCCATGGTCAAGCAATCTCTCACTTAGTATGCTCTTAAGGGCCTCTTCTCCCTGCTTTTTATTTCTACTTACTTGTTGCTGATGATGATTTAAATCTTTAGCCTCCATTTTTGTGATTCATCAAGTATCTGACAATCTTCTAAGTGCATCTATTCAAAGTAGATTGCACTCTAAGCCCCGAGTGGCTTATAGTGATTGTGAGCTCTGATTCAGTATCTGTCTTTTATAGAATTCCTCTCTCTTGGTAAGGTTTTTCTTCTTGAAATGACATAATCTCCTATCAAATTATTTTACTCTTTTGCTAAAAACGATTTTAAAAATAATATTTGCTTCTCACATTCCAGAAACAAAACAAGCAAGGACATAGGATTTCCATGTTCATTGTATAAACTTCCACTTCATTTCCTTTCAGTATTTTATGTGTACCTCCAATTTGGCCCTCCAACCCCCACCCTTCTATCTATGTTCTGCAGAGGCAGAGATAGTAGACACCAAAGTTTCTGAGTATAGAGAAATTATGGATCCAAAGTCTTTGTAAACACACCTTGAATAACCCACTAAGTGTTGCTCTCACCTTTACCCTTCCTAAAGTTCCCAAAGTTTACTAATTCCTGGGCCTTTGAAGGAGGCTTTGGCAGAAAAAGAATTTGACTTTACCCACTGACAGGTTAGGGTTCCTCTTTTTCTGAATATCCAAGTTTAGGCTCTGTTCTCTTTTCCTAATGCACTTCTGTCTTTGTCTAAACACATTTCTAAAAACTCCTGCATGTTCATGTTGTTTCAACAGAACTGGCATACATGTGTCTGCTCAAACTACCTTCTATACCAAAAGTCTCAACTGTTTACAAATTTTAAAAAGTCCCACAACATTGGTCAAAACATTTAAGGGCTTAAGCGCAGACAAATAGGAAGAATGTGGCTGGACATTTCCCAAGATGCTGAGTTCCAGCATCAGCAAATACGATCAGCTGAAAGGTGTATGGAAGTACCCACCAGAATATCATTCACTGAATCTCTCAGCCAATTGGCTGTATTTTCCAGAAGTCCTAGCAACTGAAGAGTCTGCAGACCCTTTCATGCTAGAAAGATAAGCTCCAATAGGAAAAAGTGTCCATTACAGAAAGCGGAATTAAATATCCCTATCACGAAAAATAGAAATTATGAAGCACCATCTGTTGGCTCTGACTCTGTTTCTCATAAATTCAAAAGTGTGCATTAATATCCCTGCTTTAGAGGATGCTACAAGTTGGGAGCTAGCAAGGCTTGTGAATATGTATGCATGGTTTTTAATTTTTCATTTGATTCAGACACATCCTGTGAAGTACATTTGACACATTGCCTAAATAACTTTATGTTGTGGTCAAAGGAATGCTTTGAAGTCACGGGTTTTAGATAAATTTTCAATATTTTGTTAATAGGATTTCTTAGCACAGAACTGAAAAGTGAAACTGGATCCTAGCCGTGTGATCTTGGAAATGTACTTCAATTCTGTCAAATAGCAGTCACTACGCACACAGAACACAGCCTCCAACTCTGCTTGCTGCACTGACGCCAGCATCCGTTTGAACTTTTAAATTCTCATTTTAAATCCATTCTTCTGGCTCTTTGAAAACACCAAACTGCACTTGTTGAAGACGTAGTCCACAGCAGTCAGATCTTATTAGACCTGTTTTCAGCTGCCAGTGAGCAGTCTTTAGTAAAAAAGCCAAGACATGGCCACTAAGGACCAGGGATGTGCTTTGATGGACCGTTGCTTTCTGGTAGGATCTATCTGGATCTCCTACTCATGAGAACACATGCTCAGAGATAAACAAACAGGGGTTCCACATAACTTTTGCACCCCTTTAAACAGATTCAGCTGTCAAAGTGCCAAGTCTATAAAACACTAGAAATCCGGTATCAGCAGTGATTGCAATAAAGTTAGTCTCAGAAAAATTTAGACTCAAATTTAGACTAAAAGAAAGATCACAGCCACAAGGTCTGAGAGAGACCCAGGTCAGTGAGCACTCCAGTCCCTGTGAAGACTACAGTAAGCCATGTTCAATTTGATCCAGGATACAGGCAAACAAATGAAATGTTAGTCGTTTGTATTGTCTATAAATATTGTAAAATCATGTCCTGTTAAGGTTCCATTGTGTATAGTATGCTTAAAGGGGGTGTTTTTCAGTGGTTTAACTCCATCAACCTTGCTGACTATTCTTGATCTAGATAGTAGTGTGCTCTTTGTGATCTCTTCTGTATGACCCTTTGCTTGGTTCTCATCTTAGTTAGGATTATTATTGCTGTGATGGAATACCATGACCAAAACAACTTGGGGAGGAAAGGGTTTATTCATCTTATGCTTCCACATCACTCTTCATCATCAAAGCAAGTAAGGACAGGAACTCAAACAGGGAAGGAATCTTGAGGCAGGAGCTGATGCAAGGGTCATGGGAGAGTGCTGCTTACTGGCTTGCTCTTTGTGGCTTGTTCAGCCTCCTTTCTTATAGCCCAGGGGTAGTACCACCTACAATGGGATGGACCCTCACCCATCAATCACTAATGAAGAGAATTCCCTACAGACTTGCTGGATCTTATGGAGGCATTTTCTCAGTTGAGGATCCCTCTTCTCTGAAGGTCCCTCCCTTGATTGTGTCAAGTTGACATAAAACTAGGAGGCACAGCTCTAACATTCACCTTTATGAACTTTATATTGAACTAGTATGTTCTGGATCAAAGATAAGTTACTGTGTCTCATAATCATAATCATCATGACTGCCTAGCTCCTTGTATACCTACTCTGTTGTTTGATTGCTTTTGTAATTGTTTTGACTTTTGTTTGGGGGGCTATTTGATCTTGTCTGTCTGTTTAGACAGGGTCTCACTCTACAGCCCAGGCTGGCTTCAAACTCATGATGCCCCCACTTCAGCCCAGTCTTCCTATTACAAGCTGGATTTACATATTCTAGTTCTTAACCACAGCAACTAAATAACAGCAACGTTGAATATATGGAAGGCTGGCTCTTATATGCTCATAAAGAGGAATAAGAGAAAAGTACCTCATCTTCCCTTCTCAAGAAAGGGAGAACATGTCTGCTTTCATAAATACAAAGCATACCAAAACCTATACCCTTGAGATACAGACACTTGCATGTCCAATGGCCACAGAAGTCAATGCTTCCAACTCTGGCCTACAGAGATCTTCATGACAGATCTGTGCATGCCTTGGGAACGGGGAAAATGTCTGCCTTCTCTCACTAACGCAATTACAACTTGACCTATCATGCCTTGTTCTTGGTCATAGAGCCTAGGTTTCATGGATTATATCAAAACACCCCAACTCTACAGAAACACGAAAGTGTTTCCTCTTCATCTTCCACATTGGGTAGCTGCAGTTATGTGCACCATGGATACACTGAGAACTATCTCCAGTGTGTGATAGAAATATCAGCTGGTGGTTGTTAATCAGCCCTTACACAACCCAGGCTCTTACATATGTCATTGCAAGTCAAATCCTTAACAAAAGATATTTTAATCTAATCAAAGAAGGCATCTACTTTTCTAATGGAAGTTCCTGAGTTCAGAGACAAATTTCTAGAAACAATGAATGAGGCTGCAGAAGAACTTTTGCCAAATGTCACCAGTGTGTCAACATCCCCTCCCTACTTCTGAATCAAGAACTGTCTTCCTTTCATCTGAACTTGACAATAGCATGCTTTTCCTTTTCTTCCCCTGTCCTACAATTCGCTTCTTTCTGATTTTGTCATAACTATGACATTTTCAGAGCTAACATACCTTTTTCTCTAATTAAGACTTGAAGGATTATTTCTGCTCTTGTAGCAGCTCATTTCGTCCTTTTCTCAAATTTCTGTGTGTCAAAAATTATATTTTCTAAGCTTCATAAAACTGAATTTGCATTTAAATATGATTCATTTTCCTGGGGAAAGACAATCGTTTAAAAGAATGGCTTAGTCCTGCTTCGCCACGGAGACACAAGACTGTGTCAGCCACATAAAATGGAGCGTTCATATTCAATGCAATGTATTTCTACATGATGCACTCTACATGCTAATTGAGAGTGATTACTGCTAATTCATAATGTGTCAAACTAAGCCAGATTAGTCACTGAAAAAAGACTCTGTGCCAACAATGAAAGCCAATCATATCATTTGTCAAAGTGTTATATCCCACATAAGAGAGACAATGCTGAATTGTAAAGAATATGGAGAACAATCAATTTATGGCCTATTATTTACAAAAATTAATCTATCATAATTTAATTTTTTGTTTTCTGATATAGCATTTGAAAACAAATAAGTGCCTTAGCGTAAATTGAATTTGTCTGATCCTCATTCCTTATAAATTAAAAAAGCATAAGGTCATTTCTATTATCTAGCCAGGACATAAAATCAGAGTAAAAATTATGGGCCCATGGACTGAAGAGATGAATCAGTGGTTAATAGTACTTGATCTTGCAGAGACCTGGGGTTTGGTTCCCAGAACCAACATAGCTGCTCACAGCCTTCTGTTAAGCTCCAGGGAATGTGGCGTCCTCTTCTGGCCTCTGTGGGTACTACATGTCATGGTGCACAGATTATGCATGCCAGCAAAAACATCCAAACACATAAAATAAAAATAAACAAGTCTTTAAAAATAAATAAATACTTCTTTTAAAATACGGGCCTAGAAGAGTTTATATGACACATACTGATTAAGTAGAGGTGTTTTGCATGTCTAAGTAAATGCATGTCATACATTTATTATGTAACTGAGTTTTACAAGTCCTACATTGATTATGTAAATGGGATAAATAGAAAACAGGATTTGGGAAGAACCAACAACATTGACCAACAGGGTGAGTCAGGAATGGTACAACCCAAAATGAACTAAATATTAGTTTTTGCTCTTTTCTCCTAAATCTATGCTGCTGTACTATCATTTACTTCATAAAATTGTGATGGCATCACAGGCTTACTTTTTATGTCTCTGTAACAAAATACCCTGAAAAAAAAAAGCAATTTAAGGGATAAATGGTGTATTCTGTCTCATAATTTCAGGGTACTATCTGTGACGACAGGGAAGTCCTGGCAGGAGAACTTTGAAGCAGCTGATCACGTGATACACTCTGTTAGAAAGAAAAGATCCATAAATCCTCCTGCTGAGTTAGCTTCTTCCTTTTCAGCTGGTCCATGACCAAGGCCCCTGGATTGGTATCACCACGCTCCTCTAGGGTGGGTCTTCTCATATCAATTAACCTAGTTAGAATAGTTCCTCAAAAGCATGCCCAGAGACTAACCTCCAAAACAATCCCTCACAGGTGTGCCTGGAGGCTTGTTTTTCAGGTGACACTGCCAAGCAGGCAAACTATGAACCATTCAGTTTGCTAAGAGGGCAAACATATGCGTGGCTTTGTATGAATGGAGAGTGTGTCCTGTGCAGGTCTTGGGTATAGGGGACACAAGGGAGACACATCTATGTCTCTTGGGAAACAGAAATGTTTGTAGAGACATTGGTCCCAGACTCTCTGTCATCCTGGAACAACTGTGATGGAACACCCCAGGAGGCTACCCCTTCTCACACAGGGTTCTACTACTTCCTGGACCACTTGGCTGGCCAGTCAGTTTGTGTCTCAACTAACCCTACTCTCTGGCCATCAAATGTTGGTAGAGGTGAATTACTTCAGATCCTTCTTAGTTACAATAAATCTTCAAAACCATTAGGGGCAGGCTTATCTTCCAACATTTCAGTCAAAAGTCCTGGCAGCCGTTGGTTGCAAATCTCTCAACATCCCTAGTGCAACGCAGATCTGTTTCACAAATGTCATCCTTGGCACTGGGATATTTGGACAGATTTCCATCCCTAATTCTCCCACAACCAACACAAAGCACTCATCAGCTTGGGGCCTTGCTTCTGATTACCCAGGCCAATCTTGTGCTCGCTCTTCAAGAATGTGAATGTCCCTGTACACAAGGTTGTTCTCTGTGTCCTGAAATATCACTTCCCATATGCCAGAATGGTTATGCAGATTACTCTCTGGGAAAAGTAAAATTTTATGCCTTTTCTGATTGAAAAATGCAGAAATCATATACTGAGAGGAGAAACTGAGTGAGAGTAGGTCTGTGTTTATTATCTAGGTTCTAGCAAATAGCATGCAACTATGAATGCTTTTTCCACAATTGGTGTCAACTTGTCTATGCTCACAGCCATAGTGAACTCCAATGAGGCAGTCAGGTTGTGTCTCCACATTCCCTGGATCCACCTAAGCTAGCCTTTATCTAAGAAGTTTCCAGTATGAGCTATTGCACCAGCATTAATAAGTTTACTGCAAATGAAGATTTTTATTAGATATTGTATGCTTTGGGCTAAATTGTTTATATCTCGTATAATTATTCTTAGAGATGGAGCCTTTGGGAGGTAATTGAGTTTAGATTAGGTCATAAGGACAGAAATATTATGATGGGAGTATGTCCGTATGAGAAGAGGGAGTGAGAGCAGACCCCACCCTCTCTCTCTCCTGCTCCAAAGAGTAATATCTAATTGAATTATCTATGATTTTAGTGTATTTGTTTATTTTGTGATCCAGAAGGCAGTAGATAGCTCAAGTTCTCCTCTTGGATATGAAGCCATCCACTCAATATCCAGTTGGAATCTTAAGTTTTGTTTCATGTTTTGACCCCATACAATCTACTTTTTTCTATTTTTTCCATGATTTTTGTTTATCATAATCATCAAGAAACTTAAACAACTTTCTTGTCTGCTCTCTGAGATATGTGAAGTCATTATGTCCTACATCATTAATAATTCAATTAGATATTCCATTTATGAAAGTGTTCTAAAAGACATACAATGATCCTATTAATATATCTGTACTATAATAATATTTTATGATTGGTATGGGACAGGGGGTGCTAATACTTGTTTGCTATGGGTGTTTTCCCACCCCAGTTAAAAACATTCTCATAAACACACACACACACACACACATACACACACCACCAACAACAACAACATCTCTAGACAGATACAGCAAAGAAGGCATATAAAGTTATATTAAAACTAAAGGGCATTGTTTTGAGTTATGCCTCTCCACTAAGCCCCCAAAATAGTCTAAAAAATCAAGAGGAGTCACTCATGCTCATGTCATGTGTGAGAAAATTGAACCTAAACTATTTTTTCCAACTTTTGAGAAATCAAGATTAGAGACATAAGACACAAATTCCCTAAATGGTCAATTGTAATGTACAATAAAACCTTTTCCTTTTCACTCATTAGGCTAACTGCTGGCCTGGTGGGATATTTTCCTGCCCACTTGTCTCCTTGCCTCTGCCTTTTAAGAACAATGACGAATGTGCTTTCTGTTTCTTCTGCTTTCTCCAACAATTTTCTTTCCTTAACAGACTTTAATATTTTTTGTGAGTCATAACACCCTTCTACATAAGAATATTTTTAAGTACATCCATAAGCTTTACTTTCAATTTTCTTTTACTCAGCCATTTTCCCACTCACCAAAAGACATCTGTTTAAGGATGGAGTTAGGCTGGGGAACTGTTCAAGCAGAAGCACAAACAGACTTGGACTTGATAATGAAATTCTAATACAAATCAGAATGCTGGACCCCTCCTCAAAGCAACACTTCTGACACTTTTAATTCCTTTCAGTTGCTTCTGACTCAAGACAGACACAGAAAAGTTAACTTTACATTTTCACTCTAGCCTCAGAATCTAACAAGAACACAAAAGTCAGGGTTGGAAAACCCAAAACTCTTTGTCTCAAAACACACAAATCTTTGTCTCTATTTTAGGGAGAAGAATGAGCTGAGATTCTAGGATCCTCTGGTACTGGGGTGGAGGAGGGAGGAGGTGCTGAGATGTTTGTCTTGTGGGAGAAATACATATGGGGCAGTCCAGAACACCAGGCCCAATGACACACTGTTCTGGATGTAGCAGATGAGCCTGTTACCTTTGGGAGAAAAGTTCCACGTATGCCCATTTCCCACCAGGCATTATTGCAATATGAAATAGCTGGAAAGGAATCCATTTTATACTCTCAGTGGAGAGAGAGAGAGAGAGAGAGAGAGAGAGAGAGAGAGAGAGAGAGAGAGACTAAGTATTGACAAAGACAATCAGAAACTGGCATGGAGCCAGCGTCAATGGGAAGAAGCAAAATAATACTAACCTATCTAACCTGTAATCAGACTCTAAGCGCTTGACAAGCACCCTCCACATTGCAATGGCAAAGCTGGAGGCTGCCTGGTTTTAGCCTTTGTGTTTACCATCAAAGACCTTAACTGTCTCCTGGTTCAAGATTTAGTCACAGCCTGGAGCTACACTATAGAACTTGGTCATCCTCAAGCTGAAGGCACAGGAGCTCGAGCCTAAGAGCTGCAGGCTTCACAACAAAACACTGAATGCAAAACGTGCAAAATCAAAAAGCTTCAGTGGGCATACCCACGGAAGCTACCTGTGATGCAAAATCAAAAGGCATGGGCATACCCACTGAAGCTTCCCTGGGATAAAATGTGATAAAAGACACCCAGGTTCCAGGAAGGAAATGGGATGTTAGACTAGAAAACTAGGATCCATATTCAACCCTATGCTTTCTGTACTCCGCAAGGAAGAGTTCCCACAGCACTGATTTCCATTTCCCAGTTCCTGCAAATGGTGCGAAACTTGGAAAACCTCGATCTGACCCAGGCCTTTCAGTCACATGAGACCTCAAATGAATCTGCACCATAATGATCAAGGATACTGGTGCAAAGAGACCATCCTTCAGGGAAAGCAAGATATCTTTAGCTTGCTGCAAGAAAGCCAGGTGAGGCAATAGGGAAGCAGTCATTTAAACTCAAAACTGCATACTAAACAGGATATATCTTAGATGGCCCTTTCAAGCAAAAAGGAAAAGCTGTCAAAGCCATGAAGAAGGGAAAGTGTGAAAACAGCACCATGTTTACCCCACAAGATTCTGTTACCATTCAGAACAGTGATGGTACTGTTTGGACAAAGCAAAAAGAGACAAGAAATTCTGCTTTCAGAAAGGGGGCCTCTGGGCTCACGCAAAGGATGGGCAGGTACAAGCACAAAGCATGATGCTAAGAGCCAAGTCCTATGTCATCAATGTGTCTGTGGCCTGGAAACCGGAAGAGCCAAAGATTGAGCCTTGAGAACAAAAGTACCACACGTCTGAACATTCAGCAGAGCACTACACCCTGGTCCTACAGAGAAGTGGAACTCCTCATAGACCAAGATGACACTGAATGGTCCCGCCATGCCCGGGGTCAAGCAAACTGTGTAGTACTGTCAGCAAAGATAGGAGAGTTGCACTCTGCACAGCTCTGAAGCACAGGACCACTGAATTGCGTACAGCACTTGAAATGGGTGAACAGTGCGGTATGAGCGAAGCCACCTCATTCAATGCAGACATACATGCACACGTGTATGTACTCTTCAGATTATAAGGTAGATGCTCAAATGCAAATTTGGGGAACTCAAGCAGTTCAGACTCCTCTTTCACATGTTGCTGAGAAATGTTTGGGCGACAATTAACCTGAATCAAGAGGACCAGCTAAAGGTGGAAGGGAATTCATGTTCTTGGTAAACGGAAGCTGAGCCATCATGAAAACCTCCATTTCCTCTGGCATTCGCATGGCCCCTCTGCTCTGTAATCTGGAGCTGCTGATGTTTCGTCTGTGCTATTGATGTGAAAGCCTCCTCATCCATGGAGAATATAGCTGTATTACTGCTTGTGGTCCATGGACCTCCTCCATGGTATGGGCAGTGTAGAAGCATCTTCCCCCATCCTGCTGCCAAAGAAAAGTGGAAAAGCAATATGCTGCTACTGTCATTCTTGTTAGTTCATTTGGAGCGGGTTGAACTTTGTTCACAGAGTGATACACATTTTTTTTTTTACAGAGGGTTGACACATGCCACAGGGTATATGGCGAACTCAGAGGACAACTGGAAGGAGTTGGTTCTCTCCTTCCACCATGTGGATTCCAGCACTCAAACTCAGGTCCTCAGCCTTGATGGCAAGCACCTGTTACTCACTGAGCCATCTCTCTGGCCCTGGTTTTCATATGTGACTATGGTGGTTTACATGAGAATGCCCCCCAGAGTCTCAGATGTTTAAATCATTGATCTGAAGTTAATGGAAACGTTTGAGAAGGATCAGCAGGTGTGGTCTTGTTGGAAGAGGTGTGTCACTGGGGGTGGGCTTTGAGGTTTCAATGGGCCCCTGCCATTCCCTTTCTCTCTCTGCCTCATGGTTGTTGCCTCAACATCTAAGCTCCCAGCTATGCTCCATAACCACCAGCCGGCTGCCTTGCATCCTACCATGATGCTCTTTAAGCAAACTCCCAATTAAATGCTTTCTGTTATAAGTTGCTTTGGCCATGGTGTTTTGAAATGATAATAGAAAAGCAATGAAGACACTGACAGATGTTATGAAACTGTGCTGTCCTTGGGAGAACATAAGCCCCAGTGTTATCGTGGGCTCACTATTCTGTGCCATGACTTCACGAGTAAAGGGGAGTCCTACTATCTTTTTAAGCTATATAATCACCTGCTGCCATCTGTCAATTATGTTGAAGAGAGTAGATCCATTGGTGGGATTAAAACCTACTCTGGGTCCTCACAGCCTGTTCTTTCATTCACACCTCTTAGGCCTCATTCTGTCCTTTCAACCAGCCTGGCCCACTACCGGTGGAGAGCATGAAGACTCACCAGGCCCTTTTGTAACTAATCTCTCATGTCAGTTTTCCTCTGTGTCCCTGCTTCATCCCGTTGCTTCGCTGACAGCGGAGCCCGTTTCTTCCTGTCCTCTGCCCCTGTCAATCATCTTAGGTTTCCCAGTTTGACTCACAGTCTTCTCAAAAACACCTCCCTTCTGATAGCTCACACTCCTTTCTAGTACAGATAATTTCATTCACACAAATTCAGGAATTTAAACATAATAAACCCTCAGAGCAAGCATTCTTCACTTCATGCACTGAGAATTAAAAAAATAATAATAATCCCAAAGCATTTTCATTTGCCAAGAGGTCTCTCTCTCTCTACTAACCCTACACTTGTAAATCTGATTTATTAATCTGCACCAGGTTTATGCTGACTGCACAGCATGATCAGCACTGGCTCCCACATGACTGTCCCTTGGAAACCTCCTCAGGACCTTCCAACCAAGTCCAAGTTCTTCAGTGTGGTTTACAGGAGGCTTTGGTTTTCTGGTATCTGTCTGAGTCCTTTGGCTCCAAGGATCACTCTCTTGATAGGAGTTTGGCTGTGACCCACTTGCTCATACTCTGTGCCTCTGAGGGGGGCACTGTTACTGTCAGGGGCTGAACTACAAGCAGTGTTAACTGACTGTTGTGCAGTTAGGACCCTGTGTTGAGTGCTGGGACCAAAAAGAAGTCACTAGCACCCAAATATTCCTCCCAGGGAAGAAACTCACAGACTTTGAATTGTAGAAAGCAATATATGCCTAAAAAAAAAATCCTGTTTAAAATTTTTGGATACAAAAGAAGAGAAGAACTGTATTAGTGGGGGGGGGGGGAAGGGGAGATATATACCCTTAAGGAGGTTGGGTATTTAACTCCATGATACAATGCTTGCCTAGCAAACACAAGGCCCTGGGTTCAGTACCCAGAACAGAACAAAGGAAGAGAAGAAGAAAGAGGGGAGGAAAAAAGAAGGGAGGAGGGAGGCAATGAAAAATAGAGGAGAGTGAGGGAAGGGAAGAGCAAAAGGCAAGAAAGAGAGAGAAGAAGGGAGAGACGAGGGGAGGGAGGGAAGAGGGAGGAAGACGGGGAGGAGGGAGGCAAACAGATTTAACCAACTTGAGAGGCTGTATCTTGTGATGCCCTTCTTCTTTTCATACTTTTGAAGAACTGTAAGGCATGTCATGGTAAAAGACAGTGATTGGTTGTGTTTCTTGTTTGAATTTACCTTACTCGGTCTTGAGTGCTGTGACTTTTGGACTTTGCACTTGCAATATTATCGCCTTTGTGGGAAAGTGGGGAAGAGAAGTGGTTGAGGAGGCAGAGCAGGGTAAACCAAGCTGGGCCAAAAGGAAGACTCTCTGAGAATCGACAGCCTCAGTATGTAAGGTGGGAAGTGTTCCAAGAATATTGTCAACATCAACCTGGGGCCTCCATATCCAGTCTAGCGGAGCTGACATAGACTGTCTTACAAGTCTATGTCAAGTGCCTAATGACCAGATGACTTCTGCATCTTGTAAGCCATTTTGTCCTGTAGTTTGAGGAACATACTCAGAGTAAGCATTCCAGGGCTTTATGTGTAGCCTCAGGATTTTGGTACCCATGGAAAAAATACCTGGACAATATTGCTGTAATATATAAAATCAGCCAAGACCCCTGAGGTGCATTCCAGTCCTGTTGACATGACACTACCGCCAATTACTACCCTACACACTAACACCAAAAACTTATGCCATAATAGATAAAGGCTTCAGATAAAGTTATACGTGCAATATCTTCCTGCTAAGATTATACATGTATGTGACGATTTTAGAGAAAATAACATGCTAAGTTAACACCTATAAAATGCAACAGGTTTTAAAGTATATATACATATATACTTTACAAACATAAACATGGATTGTAATATTCCATGAGATGTGTCTGTACACATCTCTCAGATATCTAGCACTTTATCCTCAATTAGCATTCCACTTATTTTAAAATGTTATTGTAGGATAGGAGAGATGGCTCAATGGTTAAGAGTGCTTGCCTCTGGTGACTCACAAATGCCTATAACTCCAACTCCAGGGAATATGATGTTCTCTTTTGGTCTCCATGAGCACCCATGTTCACATGTATCTACCACCCCCACATACATACAATTAAGAGTAAAAAATAAATCTTTTTAAGTGTTATTTGTGTGCCACTGGTAAATTCTTTACAAGTGTTTTTCTTCATAAAGTGTTTTGTTTGATGTAGCAGGAATCTTAAAGAAGAGTCTCGCCAGTTTCTTTTTAAAAGTAGATTCAAAAATTGACCTTTTTATCTTATCATATTCATATTCTCTCTCTTTTTCTTTTGATAAAAGTTTCAATAATCTACCTTTTGTCATTTTTATATCTTCCCCATTTTCTTTTTAGAGTAAATTCAATTATCTACCCATTTATCCTATTATTTCTTTATCTTTTTTCTCAGAGTAGATTAGATGATCTACCTCATATTCTCTTTTTTCTTTTTCTTTCTTTTTTTTTTAAACAAAAGCTCTGAATCTAATCTCCATGTTCAGCTTTTTTTTTGACCATTAACAATTAACAACTTGTAACCAACCATTGTAAACAATGACAATATCCAAAACTCATTAAACTACCAAAAAACTACCCATCCCACCTCTTGGGAATGTGGGCGTCATATTCCTAAAATTACTTCCTGCTTTCTGGGGGTGAAGACATCTTTAGGGGATCCTGAAAAGAAAATTTTTGGGTTAATTGTCAAGTCCTGTATCATTTGCTCAGTCTCTGCATAATGGGAAAGCGCAGGACTTGTTTCAAGTCCTTGTTCAAGTAGTCTGTCAGGCTCGATCATCTCAGCTAGCCATCTCGAAATTGTCCTGAGCAGTTTGTAGTCCAAAGCAGATCATTCCGTGGTGTTGATCAGCTTAATGGCTTTACCATAGTCCATGTGGAATCATCTTTGTGGGGTCCCGTCATCCTTTTGAAGATTTCAAAGTTGCTGTTAGGTGTGGTCATGGTTCCCTGCAGACTTTTGTTTTGTTTTGTTTTGGTTTGGTTTGGTTTTTTGTTTTGTTTTGTTTTGTTTTGTGCCTCCTCTGTGGTTTGGAGAAATCACAGTCTGATAAATGTCTGTCTCTCGGAACCATGAACATTCTTCCCCAGAACAGAAAATCTTCACCACATTTTCTCCCCACCATTTGTCTTGCCAAACTTTTCCAAACTGACCTTTGTCTATGCTTTCTTGTAACACGATGGTCCTGGCAATTTTTCTCTGAACAAGCAGCAGTAAACCCTTTGTCCCAGGTAGCAGCCTCATTGCAGTCACCAACACGATGAGAAGAAGCCAGCAATTCAGAGCAGCAGCTGCTGCCTCCATGGTCCCGCTGCCACCGTTTGTGCCTGGGCCCTGGCCGAAGCTTCTCCTGAGCAAGCCTCCTAGGCCGGCCTCAAACTCGGGATTCTCCTGCCTCTGCCTCCTTCAGCAAATCCAACCAGTGTGCGCCACTTTTAAGATTTCTGCTACAGTTTGATCCATGGTAGAAGTAGCTAGTACATTGATCTTGTACTAATAACTTACCACCATCAAATAGTACAGCAAAATACAAAAAAGAAGAGTCAATGTATAGATTATATACAGATGGATATGTATATAGATGGATATACTTGTTTAGTCCTTAAGCAAAATATTCCATCTTAAAACAGAAAAGGAAAATTTGGAGGAAGCAAAATCAGACTCTAGCTCCTACCATCCATGCAATTTATGGAAAATTTAAAACTAAATTATAAAACCGGATTAGCTCAAACCATTTTATACAGTTGCTACACATATGGGATACAAAAGACACGTCACGATGCCTGGCTTAGACAATATTCAGTAATTGCACGCTCATTTAATTATCCTCGCTGGGTTTTATTTCTTCTCATCTCTATAATTTAGAGAACTGAGCTAAATGGCTCCCTAGGTATGCACCTCTTCAATTTGTACATTCTAATCACTAGTGATAAACTCATTGAGACTGAACAGTCAGCTCCATGGAGTTTCTGGGTTTGACATCTCTGCAGCGAAGACATGAGATCAGGTCCTAGCTATACTCAGTCCTGTTTCTGGAATTTTCTCAATGGGATAGGTTGCAAGGGAGGACATTTGGTGTTTTATTTACGAGAGGAAAAATACCGACTCGATTAGTCTCTAATCATCTACAAAACATAACTTCCTAGCTCTCAGCCTGGGGGACTCTTACATCTCTTGGAGAGGCACTTGACTACTTCTGACAAAATATGGTCAGGAAGAAAAATAATTAAAAATTAAATGAATTAGTCAACTCAAGAACATGATAACTAAAAGAACAAAGTAAAATCAATTAATTTAAAAGCAAAGGAAAACATGGATTTGATATAGAAAACTTAATTTCTCAAAATAGAAAATAATCTCAGATAAAAATTAAAGCTAATGTTAGTCCTGATTGGATTATTTGGACAATGACATGGCAGGTACTGGATATCTTCTCTGGACCTGCTTCCAGGAAGTGCGAATGGAAATAAAAGATACAACTGTTCACCAAATGTTGAGGCTATAAAGAAAAAGTTTAAGAATCATGGGATAATAAATTAATGCAAACCAGTCTCAAAGAAAATTTAGAGTCCATTCAGGTTTTATGGCTTTCCATGTCCTTCACTAGCAGCCCCTCACTTACACACAAATGAACAATTAGATTTCAGGTCATTGGCTCTCTCATTATGGTTTATGTCCAAGTTAGACACAGTTTCAATATATTTCCCATGAATATTAGACTCCTGTTTTCAGAGAGAAACCACCATCATTCTCATTCTAAATGGAAATGGGAAGGAAAACTGACAGAAAGTGTCGTTAAATAGTGAACTGGAATTTTATTCTTTATGCCATTTCTTGAAAATGAAATAATAATTTCCTGTTAGGGATTTAGTTTTTCAAAATAATGCTATGGACAGCAGCAGAAGTCAGAGACTTGGCAGGGATTTGTAAATGATCCCCTTGACCCCATGAGGGTTAGAGGGATGTAGAGAAAATGCAAGGTCTAAAGGAAATTCTCTACACAAAGAACCCTTGCCATGCTCTGTAAAGCAAGGAGCTTTAGTGATCCATACTTCTTGAACTGCTGTCTCCAGGAGAGAAGGTCGACAGGCCTTGTCTGGGATCCATTCTTGAGCCTCAGGGTGTGGCCCTGGAATGAGAACACTGCCCATGATCCTAGCCTGCCCATTTCCTAATCTGATGAGAATCTACCCAGATCTTAACTGATTGTTGGCACTGTAGACTACCACATGCATTGAACATTCAGATACTGACAGCCAATCTTTCAGAAAAAAAAATCATATCTCTGTTCATGGCCTTTGCATGACTTAGATCAGTAAAAACAGTTACGATTTGGATATAAAGTGTCCCTCAGTGATGCAAATGTTGAGGCTTGGTCCTCAGCAGTGGCTAAAATGAAAGGTGACTAGATCATGAAGGCATTGGTCTAATCCATGGGTCAATGTATTGAGGGATTCATTACTGGATGGCAACATGGGTGGTGGACACTGGGTTCTGAGTCTTACATAAAAGAGAGCCTTCTTTTGCTGAATCACATGAACCGGTCCAATTTCACACATGAATTTCATACATATGAATGGTAGATCTATTCATAGCAAACATGCCAAGATGTAGGTTTCTCCAAATCTATTGGCAATATTGGTATTTGAAAACATCCATTCTAGCCATTATCCACTTCTTAACCTCCTCTCTTTTTTGACACAGCTCCAGTCCAGCTTCCTTCTACCCAACTGGTCCCTGAATATGTTGCCATGTCTAGAACTAAGTGCAATGTCTGTCCCTATAAATGCTCACCCAGAGAATCTGCAGCATTCAGGGTCACAGCCACTGCCAGGCTATTCAGAAGGAAGGTACTATCTGGTCACCACCCTTTGCTGCCTGATGTTCCTTACAGTACATGTTCCCTCTGCTTACTACCCGGTTGTATAGGCAAATCCTTGGCTGTTTGATTCCAGTGTGTTTGCAATGGCTGAGATCTGAGATTTCTTTCCATTGCTATTGTCTTTTTAAATTAAGTCTCTCCTTATTCAGACCCCACTTTATTTATTCCCTTTACTCATCCTTGATTACATTGTACTTTCAAATAAAATAACAGATTGTCCAAATTGATCCCACTTTCCACAGCGTGTTAAGTTTAATGAGTGCATATTTATTCTTCCCCACTATAGAAAGTTAGCCTCAGCTTTTCCTTAAGTCATCAAATGGCCCTAGAGGATACTGTGATGGGCATGGCCCAAGGCAAGTCAACACACCAAAGACATGGCTTCATTTCCTTTGTGGAAATTGCCTGAACTGCTCATACTGTGCAGGTCAATACAGAATCCTTCTTTCTCCTTCCCTCTCTTCCCTCTGATCCTTCACTTCTCACCTCTCTTCTTTCTTTATCTCTCCCTGTCCACACACACACACACACACACACACACACACACACA
>CABHPH010124052.1:27915-46734 GCA_902168325.1 Peromyscus nudipes | reverse complement strand
TATTGGCCATTCAACTCTTTATTAAACCAGTCAAAAGGTGCCTTAGGCAGGTTAGGAAGGACAGATACATCTTCACACAGTGTGATCAAATATTCTGCAATGGTATGTTTGCTGTCCTCCTGATTTTTCTTAAATTATGCAATCATTTTGGAAAGAGGAAGTAACGTTCATGATATTTAATAGCATTTGTACTGTATGAAAAGACACACTACTATGACAGTAGTAAATATATGTTCTGATTAATAAATTGTATCATATTAGAAAATCCAAACTTTTTTGAATGGGAATCAGCTTTGATCCTTCTTCGTTAGTGGCATAGAAACAACCTCTTCTGTGTTTCACTCTCGCCCTGGTAGAGTTGTGCAGCGTAGATCTATAATAAATAAGAGTAGTGGGTAATGTGATTTACATGAGTACCCACTACTGCTTGTTTTGTATAAAACAGCAAAATAATATTGAGTCAAGCTTGGTGCCAGACCACTTAGCCCACAAAAAGATTTGAAAATTGAATGATGATATTTTTAGGAACACTATTATTAACAATGGTCTGCCTTCAACTTCACTGAAAACATATAGAAAGATCTTAATATATAAATGAGCTGACCGTTTTGCTTTTCTTGAGGCATTTCCACAAGCCAAGCTATTGAGACATTTCTTAACTCTGTGTATTATCATGTGCATGTTGTTGTATGCAGGGACTCAAATGGAGAAAATGTACACATTAAATATTTCAAGCTACAGCGCTATTCAATGAATCAAAAGTCCTTATTTACTTGGGGCTAGTGACCCAGTTATGGGAGGACATTTTTCTGAATGGATTTGAGATGAATGTTTTAAATCCCCATCATTACTTAATAATTGGAAACAATATTCACTGGTGTTCTTGGAGGACCATTTTCCTCTTGTGGCCTTCATATCAAATTCTGGTACATTGAATAAACTGTAGTGGTCTCCCTGTGTTTACTCAAGTATGATAACACTGCTTTTTTCATTATTTAAGGTTTTAGAAATAAAAAAATTCTTTTTTATGTTTAGTTTTTTGTGTGTGTATGTGTGCAGTACGTGATGTGCGGAGGCCAGAGGATAGCTTGAAGAAACTGATTCTCCCCTATTTTTATGTAAGTCCTGGGAATTCAACTCAGGTCATCAGGCTTGGAAAAATATCCCAGGTGAAAATAACTGACAAATAATATTTACAAGAAAATATTAATTAAAAGAAGGAGCATGGATTCATGAGCAAAACAAAGGACTTTCTGTTAGAAGGGAGCTAGGGAATTAAAAACTTTAAGTTGTTAACAAATACCATAGCTTACTATATAAGGGTTAATTTACCATGCTTCTAAGCTTATCAGTTTATCAGTTTTACATTAGATAACTCTTTATATAAAAAGAAGCAGGTAACCATGGGAGAGGCACAAATGGAAAATTACAAGTTAGAAAGGATTCTTTCATTTTGGTTACACCTCTTTTTGGTTTATGTTTGCCCTTGATAAATGCCCCCAGTGAGTATGTCCTTTACCCCATGCCAGCATCCCTGGGAGTTGCCAGATGCGCAGTTCAAAGACTGGGAACTTTCCAGACCTGCACTTGAGATCTAGCATTTCTGCTTATGGGTAGCCTCAGTGGTTACATTAGATAATTATTATAAGGGCTGCTGAAAGCTTGGAATCAGAAAAAAAAAATAGTAGCCCTGTTTATTCTCAGTGATGGAATTATAAGTGATTTCTATTTTCTTTATATATTCTTGTGTTTTCTAAATATTTTACAATATGTATCACATAATCATTGGTTGTTTGGAAGAAAACAGGCTGAAGTTGATCAATGAATGGCCTTGAAGTAAGTACATTTTAGCAGCTTGCATGTGAGAGGACACTGCACACATACCCTGCAGCCTGGCTCACCAGGGAAAGGTACATGGCTCAGATCAGTTCCTGGTTTTGCAGAAGCCACTTGTAGGTTAGAGACCTCTAATCAGGGAGGCTGCAAGGGCTCAGGAAGAGGAGAGCTCTCAGAACATTGTCAAGAGTAGATTCCGATTGGCTTCAATAGGTTTGTTGCCTTTGGGCTTCTCGGCCTGATGGGACTTCAGCTTTGGTCAGGAACTGTTTCACCTAGTGAAAAACCTTCACTCTACACTTTTCTCCTTCTTGATGATGTGCACTGAAAAAAAAAAGTGTTCCTATCCCATGCTGCAATAAGCTTATGCTGGGAGTGGTGGTGTACACCTTTACCCACAGTGTCAGGAGGCAGAGGCAAGCAAAAGTGTGAATTCTAGGCCAGCCAGGAATACATAGTAAGAAGGCTGTCTCAAAAAAAGAAAAGAAGATAGTAATGGTATTACTAGACCCACATTTTCATTTTGCAATATAAAGATATCAAGAAATAAAAAGAAAACAAACTGGAACTAGAGAGACTCAGGACTCAGTGGTTAAGAGCTCTTGCTGTTCATCCAGTGGACATGGGTTCCATTCCCAACACTTACATGGAAGCCCATAACTGTCTGTAACTCCAGTTCCAGGGTACCAGGCATGAAGGTGGTACACAGCCTAACATGTAGGCATCAATACACATAAAATAAAAACAAATAAAAGAAGAAACAAGCCTCAATATCATTGTAATATCATTGTAAGATCTTTCTTCAGAAATGAAGACAATACACCATTATCTAACAATAAAAGAGAATATTTTAATTGGATCGCTTTTACCTTCTGAAAAAGACATATTTCGACAGCTTCATCATGGAATAACCTGGGTCCCATAAGCCTACCTCTGGCTAGTGCTCAGCTCACTTCTTTATTCATCTCATTGACGGATATGGGCTTTTCTGATTGAATGTCTGAATCCTTAATACCATAAGGAAGTGTGGGCTGTTCTAACCTGATTTGACTTTGTTATTTAATGAGTCTTCCTTTTTATAGTCAGGTTTTCAGGATAAAAACAAGAAGAGCAAAAATAAAATAAATAAAAATTAATGTAGTGAAATATAGAGATTACCTCTAAATTCACCTGAGCTTTAAAATAGTACATTGTTAAATTGTTGAGAGTACTGCCCATTGTAAAGTTGGACATCTGCTAAGTTTCAGAAGAGTCAGAGAATGGAGAATCTGCTGAGGAAACATATGTTTCTTTAAAGGGTGGCAGTGGTGGATTGAAAGAGGTGGACCAATGGTGGGGAACGAGACAATCATGATTAATATAGATACAAGATGTAGTGAGTGTTCCATCAAAGACAGCTTTGAACAGAGGCACTACCGTCTTCCAGAGACACATTTCCCTCTGAAGATCTGGATAGTTCTCAGGAGGAGGTGGCATTTTACCCACTTTTCTAGGACATTGCTCAATATCTACTTTGAGATTGGATGACTTTGGGAGGAATTTTAGTTTGTTCCTTTCTTTTCTGAACCAGGATTTATTGTGTAAGAGCTGTTTGTGTGGAAGGATGAGGACCAGAAGCAGAACCAGGGATAGAGAGAGCAGCTGGTGACCAGAGTAGGGTATCTGCAGTGAGATTAGGTATCTGTTAAAACTACAAGAAGTTCGTGAGTCAAAGTAAGTCACTGTTACAAACTCAGTAGACAAGAGGAATCCACAGATAGGAAGGGTGTGGGGTAGGAATGGCCAAGAGCCCCCAGATCAATGTGACAGTTGCAAAGGCAGAAATTAGAATAAGACACAAACGTAATCAGATATGAGATGACAGTCTGAACCTATTTAGAAGTAGCATGTGTATGCATGCAAACACAGATCAGCTCTGTGGTGTCCTCTTATGACCCGTCTTGGTAATGTATTATATACTAAATGGGAATGTTTGCTCCACACTCTATTTTGATTCCAATCCAGGCAATTAGGTTGTGCATGACTGAGAGAGTACTGCTAATGGATGGCTGGCCTATACATGGCCTGTTCTATCACTGCAGATCTGAGAGTGTGCAACATAAGTAACCCAGATTCCCACCCCCCAGAACACAGAACATATTTGCTTTTATCATGTATATCAAATCAATGAATGGCCCTACTATTTTCTTCCTTTGAACTTTCATTCACTTTTTTTCTGATGAAATATACATCAGAAGTTTGGAGAGTCTCCATCCTGTCAGTCATTTCACAATCCAGTAGATTTCTCTTTCAAAAGCTTTCTTGAGGCAGTCTGCTTGAAATCTATTTAAACTTGTTTTTTAAATAGCATTTTATTTTGTTCTGTGCAGCAGGAGTATATTTGGCTCTAAATTAAATTCTACTTGAACAGCTCTCTTCTCTCTCACTGGTTTAGAGAACAGGAGGTTTCCTCTTGCCCCTTGCTGTCTGCTTATTGCTTGTCTTCTTCCTACGAGACTTCAAATACCTCTTCTGTGGGGTTCTTTACCTGGGACCCATTAACAGTCCAAGGCTTCCATGAGTTTTCATAAGAATAAAATCCCCAGGTGCTTTTAGCAAAGCCAAGTGTAGCAAGTCCTTAAGGGTGTATGTAAGCACCAAACACAGGCATTATGTGCAGCTCTCCACCAAATGCAATCAGAGAGAAGACAATATTGTTGTACTGTTGTTATATGGTGACACACAAGAGGTACTGGACATCTACATCCTGACTCCTAATATTTCACAGCAAAGTATATAAGTTTGTTACAGAATCTTTATTTAATGTTTTGATAGTGTCTCCTAATATAAACAGCTTCTTCTCTAACTGTACATGTTCTTTTATTTGTTTATAAGCATTGTTTTGAGGAGACATTAGAAAATTGTAAAAGGGATTCACAGTAAAAGAAATGTTAAGAACTTAAGTAGATTTTTTTCTGGTCTATTTTTTTTTTGATGACAAGTTCATAGTTTTAAAGTCTTTAGCTTATCCCGAATTGCCCCTAAGTCAATAAACTTTTTCCTCCAATCCCATGATCTACTGTTTTCATATTGCATGCTGAGTAAAAGCATTTTAGTGCCAGTTACAAAAATGAAGCAGACATTGAATTAGAACGTACTATAATGAAATCAGACCTGTGTAATTTCGATCGTGCAATTACACACATCTGAAAATTTGCAGTTTCCCTTTCCAGCACCAAATCATCCAAGCTCTCACTTGGCTGTGAATGATAAGTTTCATTCTCTAAGTGCTGAATTAAGCATTGATTTCCTATGACACAGAAGCTTCTGGAACAACTTAGTATCTATTAACTGCTCACGACATATTGGAGACCATATAAATAATATTACATTGTACAAGTATGAGATGTTTAACACAACACACAGATACAGTGTGTTAAGTGTAATGAACCCAAACTCCCAGGCTATTTTAAAGTTAAAATAGGTTTTTGAGTAATTAACCTTAGGTAGACTTAGTTTTGTCAATTTACTTGAAAGAGGTGAATTGTAGCATTAATCAAGCCACCAGTCTCTGTTGTCTCCTGATGACTGTGATGTAAGGAGGAGGCAGCAGGACAACTCCCTTGGCAGTAATTAGCATATGGGAGGTGTGAGGGCATTTCCATTGTGAGTGATGAAGTAGTAGCAAAAGATGAGAATCCAGGAGTCCTCTGGCCCCAAGCCAGCATCCTGGTTCTAATACTTATTAACTCTGTGGCTCTATTTAAGTATCCTTCACACCTCTGAATCCCTGTTTTTAAAAATGAGGATAATAAACTTGTGAAGTAATTATGGGAGTTAAAGGTTACATAGGGCAAGGTGCAATGGTAAACATCTGTAATCCCAGGACTCAAGAGGGAGGCATAGCCACTAAGAGTCAAACCAGCTCTGGTTGCATAATGAAGCCCTGTCTCAAAGAACAACAGCAAGACAGTGGTGATCGCAGCATGCAACAGAAACAAGAGCAAAACTACAGCTATGGATAACTATGATATGGAAAATGCCTGTTGCTCTTATCTAGCATACCATTTTTGTTGTATTGGCAGAATTCCTCTGACGTATGTCCCATTGTAGCGATGAATTCAAGAATGTTGACAGTTCCTACCTTCTGATCAGATGTTACATGAGCCCATAGAACATGACACACCCATCTCAAGGAAATACAATTAAGTTAGAAATTATATATATTTGTATTTCTGTACATATATATATATATATATATATATGCACACATATGCATGCATGCATGAATCAAACAAGACATACCTCAAAGTAGCAAAATCATGCCAGATGCTGAGATTTTATTTATTCATATTAGAATTGCAATGAAATAAGGCAATTGAAGAGTGTAGGTGAAAGGACATTTTACAGAATACTAATAGGTCAAGAGAGCAGAAGTGGAAATTGTACATGGAGACCTGCATGCAATGGTGTGTGCTTAGAATCCCAGGACTCGGGAGGCTGAAACAAGAGCATTCCTGAGGTCAGCTTGGGCTACAGAGTAGAACCTAGTCTTCAAATGATGCTTGAGGCAAATGTGTCAACAATATAAGCTTTCTCAGTGCTGCTGTACTGACTTGGGTGGTGTACCACCAGGAAAGCCCCTCCTGCCTGGAACTGCAGCTTTGTCTGGAGGAGATACTTCTTCTTCTTCTATTGGAGGTAACCTGTGGTTAAACCTCCAAATGACTTGGAAGGCACAGAGGGGAGGAACTAGGTAGAACTGTTTAAACCAACAGCCGGGAGGAACAAGAAGGAGAAAAATGGATTTGGAGAGACCAACAGAGATTAGTCACCTAATGATTACAGGAAGCATTTAGGAATTCAGAGAATGCTCTCATAGAGATTATTCGCAGGAAGCTCTGGCCATGAAAACTGTTGGTAAAAACATGTGCACATTTGAGTTAAATGTGATATCCCCACTCACCTATAATTCCACTAACTGGTCAGAAGGCTTCTTCTAATGGAGATACTACTTCTCGTGATGGTGTGTGAATGGCTCAGAGAGTATGTTAAAACTCTTCAAGAGACAATGATTTGAACCTTTTACATCTTCAGCGAATATGGAGAGAGCCTAGAAAGCAAATCACCTTCTGTGAACAGAGGCACGAATGCACAGGGGAGAGAAATTCCCGTTAACCTGACAGTAGCTCCCTCAGCCTTGGTTTTGTGCGATCCTTGGCTGGATACTCTGCTCAGAGATAAGTGGTCTCTGTTGTCCCAGAGCCTGCTGCATCTTTTACTTGACTGGCATTGATTACTTCAAGAGTTCTATTCATTTGAAACTTTCTATTGATCTGTTTACAGAATTCACTTCAGGACTTATTTTTGTGACAGGCAGTCATGCTTTCCACAACGGATTCCTGTGGGTCTCATTTATAATTTTGTTGTGGTTGGCAAGGCTGTTTGTATGTTCAGATAAATTGTTCCTCATGCTTGGTCCCATGGTTTTGTTTAGTAGTAATAATGCAGTGTTTCAAAGGTATGTATGCTAAGTATAGCATTCATTCATTCATCAAACATCTTTCCATTGACTGTTAGGGTAGGACATTCTGGTCCATATTCAAGATATATTAGTTAGCTTCAAGAGGCATACGTCTTCAGTTTTGTTTTTTTTTTTTATAGTGTGAAAGATGTTTGCTTTGTTCTCTTGAGATGTATTTCCAGGCTCACCCTGAAGTCAGCAAAAACTTCTATAATCAGTCAATGAACAATGTCTGTCCTCACCATGACTGTGAGATTATAGGTGGTTGATTGTAAGTCCTCCAACCTGGTTGTTCTGTGAGTTGCACTGCACTGTCTCTAAGGATGCTACTTCATTTATCAAGAGGAAACCTCTGTAGTGAAAGGTAAGTTCATATCAGGTTATAAACCACTAGTTTTATAATTGTTCAAAATTGTTGTTGGATGAATTTTAAAAAATTAAGGCTTTCAATTCTCAGATAAATTAATTCTTTTGGTAGTTTATATTTTTTCTCTTTTTCTTTAATTTCAATCTTTGTTGTACTTTGAAAAATGGTACCAAATGATGACTACCTTCCTGTAAATATACTTTCTAAACACTTTCACTAAGGATATCTGAAACTGTTTACGAATGCTAAAATACATGGAGCTTATTTGAAATTGGAACTTCCTGGAGTTTAAGCCCCTGATCTCCTCCTTTGGGAGTCTGAACTGCAGTTTTAAATAGATTTCTGTCTTCAGTCATAGCATGGATGTACTCTACAGTAGATTTATAGGCAAAAAACAGATGTTTTCACTTAGATGGAAATAATGATGCTTTATAATTTCAGAGTAATTATAACAATTCTTGAAAGCTATTTTAGATGTAACATTTTAGTTGTACCTGTCTTGATGACATGCATTAAATGCCTAGATATTAGGATTAGACATACTCTTTGAGACACAGAATGGATGAATTCATGGAAATAGGATCAATTGTTCTTTACTAAAGTAGATTGTGTCAACTAGTTTCTGAATTTCCCTTATTTTTCCTACTCTCTCCTACCATTCCATTTTCTTGTGTTCTATCTATTTAAAAAAAAAAAATCTCATTTTGGATTGCTAATTGTTGTATCTCTGTCCTGGCACCAAGCAAAAGCAGGGCCATGCCTGCAGTAGTCACATCCCAGATACTTGTCTGTAGGATTGGCTTCCACTACTTTTAAACATGGTAGTTGTGGTGGTTGAAATGAGAATGTCTCCCAGAGGCTCACATGTTTATATATTTAGTCCCCAGTTAGTGGAGCTGTTTGGGAAGAATTAGAAGGTATGCCCTTAATGGAGGAGGTGTGTCACTGCAGGTGGGTTTTGAGCTTTAAAAAGACTCTCTGCAATCTCTCTCCCTCCTACTTTTGAATCAAGGTGTAAGCTCTCAGCTGTTCTTGCTAACATGCCTTTGCTCTGCTTTCACAGACTCTTATTCTCCTAATACACAAATCCAATGATATAGTTGCTTTAATAAGTTGTTTTCATCATGATGTTTTGTCACAACAATAGGAAAGTAATTAACGCAATAATCAGTATATAAGACACTCAAAGAGTAGAGGCTGCAGCCTGGTAGAGATGGAATGGATTGTGCCCCCCATGCTGGAGTAGGGACTTAGAAACTCAGAGTTTATTACTTTCTCCCATTAAAAAAACCAACAAACAAACAGGATACATGCCAGGAATCCACACAAATTACCAGTGGATTATAAAAACATCTCAGAGGCCCTAGGGGAAATAAAGCAGGTAGGCTCCTGGGGGTCATGTTCTTAGGTCCTAGAACAGCTACTTTGAAGAATGTGAGAGCCACTGATGCCTGAGCATTAACCATTTGTAGTCAGATGTGATATTTTCCTTTCTCTGAAGGCTATAGACTATATTCCATGGGGGAGAGATTACATTAAATAGACGGGCTGGGCCATCTGTTTAAAGAGAAGGTACAAGTCTTTCTTTCTTTGACTCACTGGGGAGAAAGTGTTACTAAAGTGGGGAAATAATTGATTTGGGGTGAGGAGATGGAGTTTTAGAATGGCTCCGTCATCAAACATGAGTGATTCTTCGAATACTGACTTCTATAGGTCAGAGAAGTCTGTCAGTTGGTTTGGTGAGAGATGGTTTCTGGTGTGGAGGTTTTGGCTTGGTTGATCTTTGGTCTTGAGAATCTCAGCAGTTGGCTTCATCAGGCACTCTGGAGTGACAAATTCTGAAATAGCCACAGGAAGATCTGCCAGGGATGCTTGGAAAATCAGTATTAGTTAGCTGCAGAAGCTGAATTACAGAAATAAACACATTTTCAATTCTAGAGACTGAACATTAGTCCAGGAAATTTGCAAATTAGCTCTTATTTATATGATTTCTATCAGGCACTAATTAGATGGAAGTTAGTATACCTGTCTGCATAGGCCTCACCCGTGGTAAAACATTAATAAGGGTTCAGATCCATTTCTGCCTGCTCGTTGGCTAGATCATTTAGATGAACCCTTCCAATTTGTAGCACTAAATTCATTATGTTACATTAACAACTTACTGCCTTTCTTTTTTTTGTAATATGTTGTATGTTTCCGATGTCAGATTTTAATATAACCTCATGAGTACGAAAAACTTCTCCCTGATATAAGTTAATCCTTTAGTAGAGTCAGGAGGGCTATAATGCAGAATCCTAGGCTGAAACATGAAGACAAATTTCACTTACATTCCTAGACAAAGTAAATATTTCTTTTGTGACCATTTCATGTCATACTCCACAGACTATTTCCTTTTCAATTTCTCTGAGCACGCCTTCTGGTTACTACAGGTATATGTACAAAGCTATTTTTATTATTTAAGTATGAATTTGTAAATCACTGGTGACTATTGACTTTCTTAGTTCGATCTTCCATGGTGAGGCGTGCTAGATTTGGGTACTTCCATGCAATGGATGAGAGTACTAACTCCCAGGGGCTACTTTGGTTAAGAACAATACTCCTATTTATGCTGGTAGAGTCTTCCATTAAATATTCACACAGGATTTGACCCTAGCTTTCCTCAGAAATTGGGGCAAAGTCAGTTTTACATAACAAACTTGAGCGTGTTGTGCTGATGGAAGACATGCTGGGAATTGCTGGAATCCAGAAATTATTTGCAAACAAAGTCTTGGTTCATGGAACTGTTACAATTTCCATTTAGGCTGCCGATGAACTGTGTGTATTTATACATGTAGGAAATCAAATTATTTCAATTACGGAGCCTTAGGAACATAACACTTCCAGTTGTGTAGAAAACCAAATTGCAGCTATTGCAATCACTTCAGAGACCACTCCACTATCTCTTTTTTTTTTAATCTATTTTTGTGCTGCAACTTATTGATTTTTTTCTGGTGCTTGTCAGTCACTTGATAGATATATGTTTACTGTTTTGGGGTAAGTGGGTGACTAAGACTTTTTCAGTTTGAAAAGAGTTTTATCTCTGCATCTGCTTCCATCAGTTACTGGAGAAAAGCTCTATGATGACAGTTAGGGTATTCACTGATCTGATTACTGGGATAGGCCAGTTCCACAGCCAAATACCAGGCTGAGCTCCAGGAGTCCAGTCAAAGAGAGAGAAGAGGGATTCTATGAGCAAGGGCATCAAGATCATGATGAGGAAACTTGCAGAGACAACCAAACCAAACTAGTGGGAACTCATGAAATTTGGATCAACAGCTGTGAAGCCTGCATGGAACTGGACTAGGGCCTCTGCATAGTGAGACAGTTGTGTAGCTTGATCTGCTTAACCCCACCCCCCTCACCCCCCCCACCCCCACCCCACCCCCCGCCCCCGCCGTAGTAGTAGGATCAGAATCCATCCCTGTTGCATGAGCTGGCTTTTTGGAGCTTACTACCTATGGTGGGACACCTTGCACAGCCTTGATGCAGGGGAGGGGCTTGGACCTGCCTCTACTAAATATACTAGGCTCTACTGACTCCCCATTTGGGCCTTACCTTCTTATAGGAGGGAAGGGGTGGGTGGGCTGCGGGGGAGGTTGGAGGGATGGGAGGAGGGAAGAGGGAATCTGTGATTGGTATATAAAATGAATGAAAAATTTTCTTAATAAAAAAAGAGAGTTTTATTAACCAAATTTGCTATACCATTTGGAAATGTGATATATTATGATTTTGACATATGCATTTTTTTCCTTTTCTTCTTCCTATTCCCCAGCTTCCTCTTTCCCTCCTCCTCTGTCATTCTTTCTCTTATTTTGTTTGTGGTGAGAGTGATGTTAGTGAGTGTGTATTGAGAGGTTAATAAAGGATAGATTTCATTCATTGGATCTTGCAGAGATCTATGTTTCCAAAAGTTGAATAGTTGAATCATCATCCTGAAGAGAAAGTCACTAGTCACTTAAAGTTGTTTTTTTTTTCATTTTTTTCTCTTTAAAGAGTGCTGCTTTTATATGTGCTTAAGTATTGAGCTATGAAACTGCATGGAAAAAGGGAGATGAACTACAGGAAAAAAAATGTTATATAAAGAGATAGAACCGAGAGGAAGATGGAGAGAAGAAGGGAAAGAGGATGAATTTCTCTTCCATATTCATTTTTTTCTTTTAATACTCCTTAGTATAAAATGATGGCTTCCTCCTTAGGAACTGTCTTCCCCCTTTTAACCCCATTTTAGCCATCTACGCTGTATTGCATGTGCTAAGTTGAGCTGTTCAGTACTTTAGGATACATCTCCTAGAAGGTCCCAATTCTTGAATGATATCCACCAGTCAGCCTTCTGTCTATCTTCAATTCCACTAGAAGTTTATTACAATTACCTTTGTCACACATGCAGTGAGGACTTGGTGCTCAGCCTGAATGATCCTATGAGCTCCTGTTTTTTTTTGTTTTGTTTTTTTTTTTTTTGCTTGTTTTGTCTTCCTTGACAAATCTGAGTTATAGCCGTGGTACCCCTCTCCCAACATCACACATATGGATAAAGCTAAATGCTTGAGAGGAGGAAAGAAGCATTACTAGCCTTTGTCTACTAAAAATATGCTACTGTTCTCATCCTCTGTTTTCTGAGCTCAGCCATGCATGTGTATAACAGATATCGAGTTACTAGAAAGGTCTGGGGATTTCTCATCTGGTGGTTGCAGTATCAGACTAGAAACGAACACCCTGTTGTTTATTCATAGGAACACTATCAAATGAAGATTAGCCTTGTTAAAGCACATGTACAAAACGGAAATGACCTTAGAAAACATAGCCATTATGGAGAAGCATGTTTGTATCACTTTATGCCCAAAATAAGTGGGGTGATCGTGTTGCATATACCTGATAACAGATAAAATAATGCTACATTTCATGTGTGTGCCTTGCTTACAGATACGTGAGGTATTTAGTTTATATAAAATAGATTACAGTATTATTTATAGGAGCCACATATGATGTGGTAAAAGTGGAACTGAAATAACTTAAACATAATTGCCATGAGAAATTGTGCCAAAAACTGTAGCCCATTTACTGAGATCTGAATATAATTGGTGTCCCTCAAGAATCTATTGCAATCAAATATTTATCCTCAGACTCTCATTGTGTGACAAGTGGTAGATCCTTCGGGAGGTAGGGCTGAGTGGGTGATCTTTAGGTCACTGAGGGCATGCAGTGTGTCCTTTGTGACCTCTCAGACTTTTCATTAAATTGTGATATGGGAAGCAAGCCTGGCCCTGCCCGTTTCCTTCCCTCTTGTTTCCCTGCTCACTATGTCCAGCTTCCTCTATCTGCTATCCACCACTGTCTACCCTTTACAATAGGCTCCTCACATTTGCCAAGCTGGGGGCTAGGAGATCCAGCCTTCCAAACTGTGAGCCAAATAAAAGGCCACTCTTCATAGGACGTTTCCTCACAAATTTTGTTATCGTAACAATAACAAAAAAGGAGCTAATGAGCCATCTTTGTGTTATACAATGACAGTATTGAGTCTCAGGGAACATTTAAATGTTAATCTGATGTGAATCATGCACCAAATCCACTATTAGTCAAAGTTTCACAGACTTTATACATTGCAAGCTCTGGAGGGGGGAGCGGTTCCTTAAAGTTTTCAGTAGTATGTTATACCAAAGTTACTTTTTCATTGGAAACATAATATAATCATCTGCTTAATATTTGCATTTGTCAAGTAAACCAAGACAATTAGTCTCTCCACATACAATGAATCATTTATTTTATGAATGTACTCAGAATACCACAGTCACAAAGCCTAAAGATGAATGTCAGCATCCCATTGAGAGGAAACAGCCATGTGGCTATTGTTTCAGATATGGTTAGCTCTCAGAGCTCAATGAAGATCATGAAGATTCCTTCGCTTTTCCTTCTTTTCATTCCTACTCTCTCTTTCTTCTCCTTGCAACATCACGTGCAACCAATTGCTTTGACTTGGGACTCCCCTTGTTCTTTCCACATGTGGTTGAGACAGAGTCTGGTACAGAGATGGGAGATTTGTGTTCAGGTGGTGAAAGGAGAGTCTCTTCATAGTTTAAAGATTGAGTGAAAGAATGCTAATGGAATAAGTGAGAAGAGAAGGGAAAAGGGGTCAAACATGTTAAACATGACCTATGAATTTGAAATACAGTATGAAGTCACACACAAAGAAAAATTCCTATGCCTTGAAACGAGTTAGTTTTGTTAACCAAAGCTCCATCCCTATTTTTATTCTTAGGGGAAATAATCCTTAATGAGGAATGATAAACTTTGTACAGTTTGCAAGAGTAAAGCCTTGTTAACCTTAACATGGGAACTATGCAGAGGTTAAGACAGAGTCTGGAACTTTACTGTCTCAGTGATGGGTGACAAAATAGTCAATCTTTAATTTCTACGTCCATTAAACATCAGCCCTAATTTTGATATTCTTGAATATTTTGTATTGCTCTGGGAAACAGAGTTGCCATTTGTGGCACTCAAGTTGTAGAACAAGGTGGCAGTTGGCTGGGTGGGAGGAAGAGGCAGCTTTGTGGATAAGAAAGAGTATCAGAATTCTCTGTACAGAGAAGAAATGAATCAGTTTCAATGTCTAGCAAACTAGACTGAGATGGTGGCTGTTTATTACCAGAGCTGCATTTATGACTAACTGTACATAGAATATGTGTATAATTGAGTTGTGCATGTAGGCATCCAAGTAAAAGCTTGGGGTATAAATCCCCTTTTGCAGACAATATTTCTATCTTCTAGAAATATAAAACTATGCATGATAAGCCAATGATCTTCATTATGCACAAGAGATTCTGGTATGATAGGTTTCCACCATTCTGAACATTTTAAGCTTATTTATGTGAGATGATATAATTTACCTTCTTTTAGAAGAAAAATAGTGAAAAATAATTCATTTGAAATTGCAGATATCTTAAGTGTGAAACATTTAAAACAATTCTAAACTCACAAAGCTATTCCTTGATCTTACGTGTGCATCGTTTCCTTTTGATTATATGTGAAGCAATACCTTTTTGAACTATCTCCTAAGCTACCCTGCATACACACTAATAGCTTTACCCTTGTTACAGATGCAAAGCTCTTGAGATGCCTCCATAGTTAGTAAATGGGAGCACTATTCTTAGCAGATAGTTAGACTAACAGCACTGCAAAGACCAATTAAGTGGGAGATGATGGTCCTCCAAGGAACTGTGCAGGCTAGTGGTGAAGGTGAGTCAAATGTTTCTTTTCTGACCATTCTCCTTGCACAAAAATTCCAAAATCTCTCTTAATTTTCCTTTGCGTGTGTAAATAAATATTGCAGTAACAAGTAGTCAGAAGGTTGCTTCTTTATATTTCTTACATATATTCCTTTTGTATTGAATCCAACATTTGATAAGGCTCCTTTAAGTAAGACTGGTGCCTTCCCAGAGTATTCACTGGATTTGATATTGCCTTAGGGTTGGTTGTAGGAAACTAGGTCATATGCTATAATTCTACTTATCAACTCCTTTTTGTTTATTATTATATCATAATGTTTGTTTTATTATTTTCTAGAATATTTGAACTTCACTCTTAATGATAACAACAAATGCTTTATACAAGTATGGCTTAGAGTTATTCAGTTTTAGTTAAGTTATTTAGGTAAATTTATTTAGGTATAGTTATAGTACCCATAGACACACAAGATGTCTCTAAACTATCATGAGAAGGTATTCCAAACTTGGTAATAGGAAGGAAAAAATATTGATTTTGATTAAAGGTGAAATTTGAAGCTATCTTAAAATTTGCATAGAGCTAATCTTCATGGTATATACATATAATTCCAGTACTTAGGAAATGGAAGCAGGACAATTCACAGTTCAAAGCCAGTCTAAACTATCTAGAAAGATATAATGTCTTGAGCTACATAGGAAGATAGACCATGTATCACAAAACCAAAGTGCTGGGAGTTTAGCTTAGTGATAATGTTAGTGCCTAGCATATATAAGACCTTGGGTTTGATATCCAGTAACACACACACACACACACACACACACACACACACACACACACAGAGAGAGAGAGAGAGAGAGAGAGAGAGAGCGCGAAAGAGCTCTTTGTCTGTCTGTCTGTCTGTCTGTCTGTCTCTCTCTCTCTCTCTCTCTCTCTCTCTCACACACACACACACACACACACACACACACACGCACACATACAAATTTCTAAAAAAAAGTTAGTAGCCGAAGTAAACAGGACATTCAATGGTAGTAAGTTCACTTGTTTTGGCGTCATTTTTATGTCACTTTATTATAAGCTTTATTCAAAATGCCATTGTGGTTCTAAAAGCAATTTTATAATAATACAGTCAACCATTTGAGTTCAAGCTCCCATTGCATAACTGTAATTTCTGTTTAAATTCTATGAAGAGCTGGAGAATTAAATGAATCAGTAAGCAGGCCACTAGAGTCTTACGTGAAGTTTCATCTCTGAGGAACTTAAGAAATCTTCAGTGTTTTTTTTTCCTTGTGTTAGTAATCAGTTTAGAAGATGGTAAGAGAAGTGTTTCTCAAAGTTACCATGAACTTACCTTTTTCCTAGTCATTTTCCTCCCATTTTCTCTTTGTATTGCAAGTACTCACTTACAGAAGTAAGACCATGATAAAAGTTGATAACACAAACACTTCTGTGAAGAAAGCCACACACCATAAATTTATATTCTTTTACATGAGTCCTAGAACAAGTTAATTCCATGTTTAATTGACTAGTTATCTTTCTGATATCCATATATCCAGTAAGATACACAGGGTCATGAATGTTCAATATTCGCAGAAATCAACCAGGTGTACATGTGGTGCTTTTGATGCCAGGCCAGCACTGTGACACATGGTTCCACCTGAGAGATATCAAAATAATGAGTGGGATAAAGGCTATACTTTCTTAAAGGGACAGACACTCTTCAGATCCAGTGAACTTTGACAATTTGAGAACAGTGGTACAGTGTTGCTGGATCTTTAGAATTCTGATTTTTCAATGTATTTAATTTAAATTGAGATTGTTTGAAACTAGCATGCTCAATGTCCCGAATCTAGCATGCTCAAAGTTTGAGTCTAGCACTGCAGAAAACTCTGTGGTAGCTCATGCCTACTGATAAGCATAGCATACAGAAGTTAGAGGTAGGCGTATCAGGAGTTCAAGTTTATCTTCAACTATATAGAGATTAAAGGCCAGTCTTCACCACATTAGCTCTTGTGTCAGAAAGAAAAAAAATGAAAAGAAATCATTTATTTAGCAGGCCTCCATGACAATAGTGACTGTAGAGGGGAAGCGTTCAATTGTCCTTTTAGAGTCATTCTGGTGACCATGGGGAAGATGAATGGGAGAAGGGCAAGAGTGGAGTATGAAGATTGAACCAGAGAAATTAGAGAATTTTGTTTTCATGATGAAAGGTTGTGAATGCAAAGACGCACGCACGGCTGCTCAAGTTCAGTACTGACTGTCTGGATGGATTATAATGGCAAGCATCTCAAGGAGTTCTTCAGAGACAATGGCAGTTGGACTGGAGACCTTCAGAAGACAGAACAAGTAGGACCCAGCATCTAACGGTATACGAATAAGGACATGAAGATAACATGAAGTTGCAAGTTTCTCTGGGGTTCCTAAGGCAAATATACTGCTGGGCTCAGGTGGAAGGTGCATATTTTTTAACAGTTATCTGAAATCCAATTATCTGCCTTCCACAAGTGCAGACAGCACTTCTGAGCACACCGAATAATTACACCATGTATGGGCTGCGTTTTGATTTTTCAATCAGAGGCTATGCTGATGCCATTGCTACATTTGCTCGAAAGGTCACAGCTTCAGTGGTTTAGACGCTGGGAAGCAGAGATGAAAATAGAACTGCAGGGTGATTGTGTAAAGCAGATGGGGGAAAAGCTAACGGAGGTCACTCTACAGTCCCTGGCAAGAGAGTAGAGGGGGAGGCAAAGCTAGGAACCAAAAACGTTCATGGAGACTGTGATGCTAACAAAATGAGAAAGGGTGCAGCTGTGGTGTCTCCTATTCTGGGAGGAGATTGGAATGCAAACTGAATATCCTGTGGTTATCTGTCAAGTTTCTTTCTAGGATAAACAGTTTGACTTTCACTTAAAGATAACATTTTAATTGCTTTTGGTGTCTTGAAGATATACATCGTCTTAATTTGAAAAAAAAAATAGATCTGGGAAATATTAGGATAGGAGTAAAGAGCAATGGTCATCTAGATTCAATGGCCATTGACCAGTGATGCAAGGAAGGCTTCGATGATGCAGTATTGATTAAGTCATAGTCCAAAAGCATTGCATGGCTCAATGAAATAGTAGCTTATAGTATGATTTCGAGAGTCAGTCTTGTGGAAGTTAAGAGATGACTGACATTTTCTGAACTGAAGACATAAAGCAAAGATACTTCAAGAGTTAAGCCTAGACAATTTTTGAAGTCTAGTAGGTCTTAGAACCACACAAAATAGGCAGACATTCTCTAAAGTTGCATACCACTGATGAGCACACCGTGCTCCAGGGAATAACGGCAAACCCATGGACACACAGACAGCTCTGTTTTAACTCAGTGGGTCATGAAGCAAAACAGAAAAACAGGAATGTGGAGATAGATTTGTTGCAGAGCATTGGGGAAGGAATATGTACGGGAGGGAAATAAGAGATGGTAAAGGTGACAATAATCAAAATACAGCATCTATGTACAAAATTGTCACTAGAACAAAAAATAATATTAAAGTTTAAAAGAAGTTATCCTAATAAAAATCAATTATATAAGTTAAAAAATCTCAGAATGCAAGAATAATGTATTACAAATTTGTTGTTTGTAAAAACATAACAAACAAACAAACAAACAAACAAAAACCCAAACCCAAATAAACATAAAAACATGTACCATGTGCAATTTCCAGCCAGAAACAAATTCCAGTATAGGGCAGGTGCATACCAAATACCAACTACCACCACTCACTGAAAAGTTGAGAGGCATTTGATAGCTGCTGCCATTTTATAGCTGGGGAGAGAGAGAGAGAGAGAGAGAGAGAGAGAGAGAGAGAGAGAGA